>JAINUW010000062.1:0-89107 GCA_020205615.1 Panax quinquefolius | reverse complement strand
TTGCATAATAGGTTTATTAGAATAATGTAAAAGCAACAACTCATTTAAAAATAATCAATTTTAGTACGATGAGAAGTTAACCAATCAATCCTTGTAATCAATAGCCAAATGCAAGTATTTTTAAGAGATAAGATCGACAGTAACATGCGACAACGATTAAATCAAAACAAGACTTATAAATGTGCCGGATGTAATTTAAGGTTTCTTCCTAATGGAGTTTCAACAGATAAGTCAAATTCTAATTCTCCTGAGTCAAATTTAAACGCTGATGGCAAAGTAGAGAAATAAAAACGAACAGAACCTGAGATCAAATAAGTATGTATTTCACTAGAGCTTATGATAAGCTTCACCCGTGATAGCCTCATTTTAGTTCGCTTTCCGGTAGGCTTCAACAACGCTTCGATTTCACTAACTATTTTGACTTTTCTTCGGGACTACCAAGCTTCCTTCCAATTCAATTATTTTCTCGTGAACCACAAAATCGAAGCCAAGAATCCTTCTTCCATAATTATAATAACACGCTGACTACGACATCGCTGCTAGCTGACCGATGTGTCCTCTTCTCCGTGATGAAAAGCTATACGATAGGTGGTCGCTTCTTCCTTAACAATCTAAAAAGCTTGTACGACGCTCTTCCATCATCATTAATCTCCTTTTTAGGGTTTGTAATATTCATGACAGCAATCAAATTGCAAAATAAATGCTAAGTCGTAAAATCAGAGTTTAAAATTTTACAAACCATATACCCGGATCACCCTTTTACGATAATTATTAATTAAACGAAAAGATAAAGAATAAAAATCATACCTCAAGATCGAGCTCGTACAAGTTCACCAAAATCCTTTCGCTCAATCTTCAATCCACTCGCTCAGTTCTTCCTTCGATCAACGCTACCACCCAAATGTTTGGCCTCCAGTAGGTGATCCACCAAGGAAGAAGAAAATTCAAGAAGATGGGGTATTACGCTAACCCTAGTTTTCTATCTCTATAAAAAGGCATACCCCAAATAACTCGAATTATTACGACTTTGCTAAAGTCAACAACCCATTTACCACCCATAATAAGACTCCTCTATTTATAGATGTGGGCAAACCCATCTTAACAATTAAGGAATCGAATTTTATTTAATTAATTAAATTCTTTTAATTAATTAAGTTCTAATCTTATTAGTGATAATTAATTAAACTCTTTAACTAATTTTTCCTTCCTAATCCAATTAGAAATAAATGAGAGTATTTTATATTAAATTAATTCCTAAACTCTTTTAGAAATTAAATAATAATAATTGTAATAATATTAATAAGACTCTCTTATTAATTTATATTTAATATTTCTAAATATTAAATAATAATATTAAGCTATTTAATTTATTCTATCACCATAGATTAAATTAAATATACTTAACATATTATTACGATTATGCCATTAACTTCTTAAATAATTATTCTTCCTTTTACGGTGTGTATTCCTTTAGGTTCTCCATATTAAACCTAATAGAATAAATCAATTAGAATAATTTAATTTTATTTAAATAAATAAATTAAATAAATTAATTTATTTAAATAAATAATATTTATTCTACAATAGGATGTTCTTCCAATGATCAACGAACACTTTCCGTATAATATAGATTTCAACATTAATCATTAAAGAACCTTCGAGTAAATAGTTACCGTGACAATTCAATCTCTTCCACCATACAATGTCCCAATTAAATATAAGACATGAATTATCACAAGTTTTATTTTATTTAATTATATTTATTTCGATCCTTAAACGCACAACCCAAATAATGCAAATTAGAAACTCTCTTTTCTAATTTACTCGCCGCCAAGGACTACATCTGGTTGTCATTTATCTAATCACATGTGACATTTCTTTCTTTATTGTATGGTAGATTCTTTATCGATCATTCATTATCTCCACGTATAAACTTATTATACCCAAGCATATCTTTTGATATACCCTAAGGGTCTTAAGGAATAAGTCAAAGTATAACTCATCATACACAAGATACTACGATGATCTCAAGTCCAAGGATTACTCAGATTACTATCACTACAGAAATTCCTATCGACAGCAAATAAAACTCCATTAGTATTCCTTAGCGAGCCAATGCTCAAAGAACTTATTCTCTAATAAGCACCTACATACTGCTTTAGTTGTCTCCACACAAATGATCATTGATCAATCATCCTCATCCAACGAAAGCAAGTTAACGATGTACTAATCTATCCGGATTCACTAATCCCCAATTTAGTAATCCAACGATTAAAACTATTTTAGTTTTAAGCTTTCTAAGAATTTAGATCTCATTAGAATGATCATCATCATTATTCTAAAAGCATCGTTTAAAACTACGGGTTTATCACATATTATAAAACAAAGATCACGTAGATAATTAAAAGCCTTTAATAAATTAATACTTTTTATTAATAAACGAATAAGATTGTATAAAGTATATGCTTTTATCATCAAACATGATCGCTTGTGCATACTACTTTCAATCTCCCACTCAGCATCTAAAGCCAATCGCCATCAGATCTCATACTCTTCTTCTAAGTGACGATTATCCGCCGCTGGATAAGCTTTTAGTTAATGGATATGTAATGTTGTTCATGAGAGTCCACTATCTCTATAGTGATTTCCCATCTTTCAATGATTCTAATAATCAAACGAAAAGTGCCACAACACATGTTTAGATCCAAGATGAGACTTAGGAACTATTCCTAGTTCTCAGAATGAACTTTTAATCCAAAACAATCAACTCATAGCCTTCATTTATAGCTATATACTTGTTTTTATCACTAAACCAAAGAACTCTTTTCAATCGCTTCGAACCTTTCCAATTCATCGCACTACCGCTCATGATAACGCTTACCTTAAAGTGGATTTTTCGTCATCTCGGTTCTGTCTGAAAAACTTGAGTCTCGTAAGCCTCTAGTTTTAATTTAGGACTCACCATGAATACGATCACATCCTTAGGCGCCGCCAGTAAGAACTTTAAGATGTTTTCACCGCCTTATAGTTGATCTTCTCCGTAATATGACCGATCAACATCGTGTCTCAGACATTTCATCAGATACATGATCGCCACTCACGCCATTTCTCTTTCTTGGAGTCTACGGGGACTATTAAGAGAGATACACTCCATACCATCGACACGAGACATCTTTCGAGTTTGCCATGCTAAACGACTTTTGAGCATCAAAATGAATATACGCTTCGGGTTAAGTCGAAGCATCCTCTTTAAATCTATCTATATAGATTTATATCCCAATTAAGATACTCTTCCCAAATCATTCATGGAGGAATGCTTAGACAACTTTATCTTTACCGATCAGAAGATTGCAGATGTCATTCCTCATCCGTAGATATCAACATATAATACTAGAAATGTCACGACGCATCCAATCACCTTCCTTTCAGACACACTCAGAACTCTTACCTATCAGATATAACTCGATCATCATCTTCTACATGTGCAGACTCATCATCATCATCCATGATTTAATCCATACCTCCCAGGCATCTTCTGTGACTATTCCGTATTTATGATCTCATTGCCAGGTACAACAGTCCATCTACGTGTTCCTTATTTAACTTATAAAGTGTTTTGTGGTTCTCTGAACTCTTCAAGATCTATAATCCTCCCACTAGCCCTTCAATGATAAACACCTTTATCTTGTAAGGCAAAGATGTTTCAATAATAAACACCTTTGCTAAGTAGAATTATAGTAACATATACCCTAAACTTACTTTAGATGTCCCACAAATCTATTACTTCTGTCAAATCTTGTCCCAAGCTTATCCTTTTGAAACCTTTTTCATAAGTTGGACAACCCTTATCTTAACATACTTAAGATTAGGAATCCTCCCCGTCATAACTTTACTAGAGTCTTCAATTTGATTTGAGGTTACCATTTTCAGAGGCCATACGCGCAGCCCATTTCTGTGATATAACCTCAAGGATACCGAATGCTCAGAAAATCATTATGGACCGCATTTCATGTTCAACAAGGTATTTATTTTTCCTTTCGATACATCAATCAATTATTACGATCGAGAGTGGCCATTATGAGAAAACCATTTGAGATGATCTAGAAACTTATCAGCACAAGTATTTATTCCTCGATCTAATCAAAGAATTTATATACATCGTCAATTTGTTTCACTTCGAATTGTTTCAACCTTTCAAATATTTCATACTTTCAGATTTCAAAGAAATACACACATTCAACTCTTTCAATGATCATCTCTTTCTTATACTAATTTGTTCTTTAATATGCAAAATTATTTTCATGTAAGTCAAGTATACAAAATTTATTAAGAATATTCCATTTATACAAAACATTATTATTATAAATAATAACAACAATTGTTCTTAATTATAATACCAAAGATTTCATCATTCAACAATAAAATGGAAATAATATTTTTAACAAGAACTGAATACAATAACAACTTATCGACTTAATAGATTTGCCCGCAGTATCATAAACTATAAGTTTCTACGGCTAATATAGTTAACCTTTGTTACATTTCTCGCACATGAGATTACTTATATTTGTTTAGCTTTCACTCGCTGGTCCCTTCATAAATCTATATTTACGATAACCAAAGCTCCAGATCCAATACCCAAGAGTAACCTCAATTTAAAGAAAAATTTATTTCAATCACGAACAAAAACCAGATTGAAATCCTAAACTTCACTAAGCTTCTTCGTTAGCCTTCGAAGATGCTTCGCAGCTTTTCCAAAAGGTCCAAAGTTATAAAGAAGAAAGCAAACTCCTTTGCTATCCATATCGCTTTGTTCTTATTATCCTTTTGTTTATGCCTTTCTATTTACCTCTCTTTGAATCGCTCTTTATTTCGTAAGATCCTTTGGCCCCTACCAAAGAAGACTTCGATCTTCTCGGTCGAAAGTTGACTTTCAACATTTTTCAACATGTTAAGCAAACCAAATGAGGGCCGATATCTAGCTTGTTCATATGAAAATTCACAACAATTATGAAAAGGAGTCCTAAGAGCAGCAAGATCAAATCTCGCTCAACTTCCATCCATCCATTAAAACCAATTGTCCTAATCGATCAATCAAATCGATTATGTTAAGAACTTTTGGTCCAGTGCTTATAAAGGTCATTAGCCATTCTAGATCGGAAGAGCTCCTTAGATATCCGACATCTATCGCCCCATTTTCTTCACCATCAACTACTTGACGTGCAGAATATAAAGAGAAGCATTATCAACCAAATGGGATGCAAACCGATAACTCCAGAAATTTAGCCCTCGACATCATGGCTACCGCATCATATTATTTTGTTTCAACTTGATAAACTCCACATCCTTCATGTGACGTAATACTTTCTGAAAGTATTGGTTTTCTGAATTTTCGAACTTCTCCCAAGACATCTCGAAAAGGCCAGCCGGGTACGCTTTTACGATTCCCACCAAGAATTTACCTCTTCACGCAACATAAAGGTGTATGGCGGAACCTTTGTTCCTGAGCATCCCAAGACATCAAATATCTCAAGTTATCTCGCTTTATCCATGCTTCCGCTTTAAGTGGTTTTCGCCTCCAATAAACTCCGGTGGTCCCAGCCTCAATCGAATTGTTCGCTAGGATCATTCCCGAGAGCTGCCATGTTTCCACCAGATTTGGACCGAGCCGCCATCACCGATGTCGCATGACCGTGCACGAAGCCTCAAACATTCCATCGCTCATCATTTGGTCGTTGTTATTGTCAGATGGAGGATTGTCGCCTCCGGATGCATATCGTCCCGGTTATCGATTCGGGTGGAGACTCAACGCATTTCTCAGGCTCCATTGATGTTCTCAACATTCTCGGATGCTATTTTCAAATATCGCCATAAAACAAGGGTAAATCGAACATAAAACATATTATCCCTACACTCTAATCATCGACCAATTAAATACCAAATAAACCAGTAGTCATAAGAGATAAAGAATTCTCTGCCTCCCTCCTACTGGGCCTCACATCTTAGCCAGGATCATATCCTAAGTTTTGATACCAACCGTGATGCCCCCAAAATGTATACATCACCCATCTTAAGTCGCTGGATATACTGGTACGTAATTCAAATACAACTTAATAATACAACTGTCAGGTACAATACGTATAAAACATAAGTCGTGAGTCAATACAAATATCAGTCTACTGTAGATTATACAAACTCAAAAAGGAGTCTCATTATGCTTATTATCACACTATTTCATTGTAATAAAGGATGACTACTAATGCGCTATCATCTCGCCCACACCCGCTTTCCGACTAGTCCTCGCTTCTGCTCTCATTTCCTTCGAAGAGAACAACGAAAGTAAAAGCGGTGAGCTCAACTAGCCCAAGAGAAAATATTACGACTAAGATAATGTATTATATTATCGTTAATTTCAACAATGTTGTTAAATCCGATACAATATAACAAATCCATCAAGTTTAACCGCAGCTTAACAAGCAATCCATTAAAAGAGTCAAGAAAGAATAAAATCTACTATCTTTTATGATTTAAAGGTTTTCATCACTTTTTATCGCTTAACTCAAATTTTAATAAATAATCCACATCATCGAATCACCCCCACTACTACCAATGATATTCTTTAGTATCACGTACCACAATTATCCATTTACACTACGAGCCAAGAATATTCAGGTATTCAATAATGGTCATGATCATGCTAACAACCTGCCCATCAATGCACTACGCCAACGAGGACTTTTACCACATCATTTGTAATATTACTGGCCATGACATAACTCAAATAATCCTCTGGGCTCATAATCATACCAAGTCCATCAATGCACTATAGCCACGTATTTACTTTCTCAAAAAAATATATACGTGAGGATGATGACAATGATATAAGAATTCAATAAAACAAGTTCAAGAATTATTTTATCTAGAACTAATAACGCCCAAATTGTCAACACGACATCGCTTTTGTGTAGAAGTAAAATTCAAGAATGCTCGTAAGAATATTTCCATGAAAAGATATTGTAGATGTAAGTAGCAAAAATATCAAGGATATTCCACCAATTTCATGGAGTATGTAGTCAAAAACTTAACCAACCGAAGTATAATAAGAATGGAATAACAAAAAGAAATCACCTGCGACGCGATGATCGACCGTGCAAAAGGTTATTCCAATGTAATAATAAATAATCTAATCAGTCCAGAAACGACATAATATCGGATATTCCAACAGTAATAATAAAGATTTAATTCAGTCCGTACAGAAAACGCATTGTATGTGATATTCCAAATGTATCAAAAAGACTCGAACCAGTGTCCTATAAAACGCATGCATGTGATATTCCAATGTAATAATAAAGATTTTAATTGTGTCCCAAGGTGAGAACAAGACAAAAGGTGGGATGCTCCAACAGTAATGATAAAGAATGAACAATGTAAGAATTTCACCAAGTAAAGGGTAGCTCACAGATACAAGTTATTCCAACTAATAATAAAGAATGAAATAATGTAAGTTCTTTCATGTATAAGAAAGAAATAATACTCTACCTTTAGAAAACCGATAATCGGAATAAAGGAGGTAAAGCAGACTTTCTTCTTTCTATAATTTCTCTCTCTATAATAATCACTCTAAAGCTTTTCATGAATCGGGCTGAGAAATGAAGGAAGAATGAGCTTCTATTTATAGAAAAATATATTTTCGATAATCGTGACGCTTTGGGGCTCAAAAATTACAAAGACAATACCTCCAACTTTTTCTTTAATTTTTAATTTAGTTACGGAAGCATTATCAAACTCGCACCACCTCCCCAATAGTAAAATAATGTGAATCAATAGTTCAATCATGTAGTGACTTAATAGTATAATCATGTGAAAATACGAACATACATGATACCTGACCGGGTTCCGCTCTTTATTATTCTCCGGATGAATATCCCGGCTTGCAAGCGTTTACCGACCGGTTCCGCTATTTATTATTCTGTTGAATAACTCGGGTCTGGCAAGCACAAGATACATGCATTTCTTTTGTTATTCCATTCGTTATTATACTCAAATGTTAAAGCTTTCACTTCTATAATCCATGAAATTAAAGGAATATCCTCGATATTTGTGGCTTCATCTAAAGATTCTTTTCACGGAAATATTTTTCCCGAGTATTCTTGAATTTTACTTACAAAGCAAAGATTATGTTGATAATTTGAACGCTATTAGTTCCTCGGATAAACTAATTCTGAACTTGCTTTATCAATTCTTATATCATTGTCATCATCCTCATGTTTATATTTTTTGAAAGTCATCCGTATTCCTAGAAGGTATGATGGACTCGTATGACATTACGACACTGTGATTATTCGTAATCGTTTATCGCTATGCATACAAATGATGTGGTAAAAGTCCTCATTGGCCCGTAGCAGGCATGGATGGACAATGTTGGGTACGATCACTGACCATTAATGAATACACAAATATTCTTCGCCCGTAGTGCATGGATAATTGTGGTCGCGATACTAAAGAATATCCTCGTCGAGCGTAGGGTGATTCGGTATGACGTGATTATTTATTAAATCGAGTCCCAAATGATAAAAGTGATGAAAAACCTTTATATCATAAAGATAGTAGATTTTATCTCTACTACACTTTTAATGGATCATGCTTGTTCACGCCAGCTTAAACTTGATGTTTGTTATAATCGTGATCGCTTTAACACTATTTAAGGCCAATGATAATTTATTCCCATTATCTTAGTCATAATATTTCATCGGGCTAGTTGAATTTCACCCTTTCTTTTCACCGCTTCTTTCAAGAACGGTAATATAGCCGACGAAGCCTGGGGAGCCGAGTGATGGTCCTAGACGGGTATTATTAGTAGTCTCTCACTATTCTCGTGAAATAAAGTGTGATAATAGTCAGAATGAGGACTCTTTTTGAGTTTGTATAATACTCTAAGCAGATAACATTTGTATTCAAACTCACACTTTATGTTTTATCGTGATTGGCCAATTTATAGCTGTATTATTAAGTCAGATTAATTCGCACTACGATCTCCATGTACTTCAAGAATATCAGTGATGTATACATGTTTCTTGGGGGGGCCACAATTGGTATCAAAGCTAGTGGATACGATCCCCGGGTAAGATGCAGACTAGTAATAAGAAGGGGAGAGACGGGGAATTCTTCGCTAGTATGACTTACCTAAATTTTTTCGTATTTAATCGGCTGTCGTAGATAGTAGATAATACGTCGCATGTCAATTAACCCTTATTTTGTAAGCAAGATTTAAAACGGCATTCGAGAATATCGAGAATATTCTCCTCCTCTTCCTACTACCATGATATTCATTAAGATTACGCACCACAAATTTTTCATGCACTACGCCAAGGATATTCGCAGATACATTAATGGTCACCATCACGCCAACATCTATCCATCAATGCACTACGTCACACAAGACTTTTACCATATTATTTGTAATATTACCAGGCCATGATTATATTGAATAATCCTCGGTCATAATCATATCAAGTCCATCTACGCACTACAGCCACGATGACTTTCAACATAATATAAATACGAGGATGATGACAATGATATAAGAATTCAATAAAACAAGTTCAAGAATTAATTTATCCAGAAACCAATAACGCCCAAATTGTCAACACGATATCGCTTTGAGTAGTAAAAATTCAAGAATGCTCGTAAGAATGTTTCATAAAAAATATCGACGAAGCGCAAATATCAAGGATATTCCACTAATTTCACGGAGTATCAAGTCAAAACTTTAAACCAACCGAGTATAATAAAGAATGGAATAACAAAAGAAATCACCACGCACGCGATAGATCGCATGTATAAAAGTTATTCCAATGACATTAATAAATAATCTGGTCCAGTCACGCGAAACGCACGCATAAAAATGTTCCAAATGTAATAATAAATAATCTAATCAGTCACGATAAAGCACCGAAAGGTTGTTTGTTTCAACAGATCAATAAATAATTCCAACCAGTCATGCATAAAGCATGCATATGATGTTCCAAATGCAATAATAAAGAATGGAATACCGTGAAGAATTTCACCACGTATGCAAAAATCAGATAGACAAAGTTATTTCAACATAATAATAAAAGAATGGAATAACAGGTTCTCTCATGAAGATGAAAGAAAGAAATAATAATTTCCTACCTTAGAAAAAACTTCGACATCGAATAACAGGTAATGCATTTCTCTTCTTCTTCTCTATAATTTCTCCCAATAATAATTGCTCTAAAGCTTTTGTGAATCGGGTGAGAAATGAAGGAAGAATGAGCTTCTATTTATAGAAAAATATAGTTTCGATAATCGCACGCTTTCTAGGGGCTCAAAATATTACAATACAATACCTCCAACTTTTTCTTCATTTTTAATTTAGTCCTGCAAGTATTATCAAACTCTTGCACCACCTCCCCTAATAGTAAATAATATGAATCAATAGTTCAATCATGTGACTTAATAAAGTATAATCATGTGAAAAATACTAATTACAAAGATAAGACTTCCATATATACCTAATTTTAACTTAGTCACGCAAATATTATCAATCTTGTACCAACTCCCCAATAAGTATATGAACGTGATTCAATAATACACACATGTGAATAAATAGTTATATAAGCAATGTAAATTAGTAGCAATTAATTACTCATTTATCCGATAAATTTCTCGATTTATCAATATAACCCCGCACTAAGGGTGTAAACGAATTCGAATCCTGAGGAATGGTAGTTCACCAAAATGATAAATTGCATCAATTCTACTCAATTCAATTATATTTGAAAATCCTACTCAGATTCGACTCAATTCGAATATTTATTACCGAATTCGATCTCGACTTTAATATTTATTCAACTACTCAAGAAAGCTTCAAATTCAAGCTCGAATTCGATTCGACTAATATTTATTCAAACTACTCACGAGCTTCAAATTCAAGCTCAATTCGAGTATCCATATAATAACTAGTTTTATAATAAATATAATTATAAATCAATTTGTTATTTTACTTAAAAATGAGAAAATATATTTATTATTACACTCTACAAATATAAAATTATAATTAAAATTAAAACCAAAACAAAATAATAACTAATTATCCTAATTTTATTTATATTTGTATATATTATAAGAGAATGTATCAATATCTAATTCCAATACGATTAACCTAGTAATGTATCGAATCATAATAAAAATTCGAGTAGTTTGAATCTAAACGCAGTCGAAAGATAACATCGCTCATATTCTACTCATATTTTATTCGAACTATTTTTAATGCTCCTATTCGATCATATTATTAACGAATCCGAGACTCGCCAGATTTTTTTCGAGCTCGAGTCTTAATCGAGTTCCCGAAATCAAGGCTCGCTCGCTTTACCTTTACCCCTCTGCATATCAATTATCATCTAATAGATGTCGATTTTCACTAACACTAATAATCCCAACACAATGGAACTATCAAATTCATCTTAATCAACATAACTTATTCGTCATTAATATTATAACTCACAATATTTAACAACCAAATCGCTCCAAGGAACGGCGTAGCTTTCCGATAAGCGATTTCTCCTTATTGCCGCAATTGTGCCGACCAAACCTCTCCTCGCGTAACTTGTATATCAGAATATTGCAATTTAATAATACGAATAACTTTTGTCGCCTCAATTATCGATTTAATAATAATAAATATTATGCATTTGATACCAGAATAATAATTTAATCAATAATACGAGAGAGCATGATGCAAAGATTATCAGTAAAGAATAATCGAAAGATAACCGAGCGACTTCTCACGAAGATCAATAATAAATACCGTGCGCTACTACGCAACCACGCCAGACATCAGCATTTTTTATTAATGGTAGCTTCAACCGCTTTTTAACTAAGAATACTTTCGCCGTTATTTTTATAAAAAGATAATTGCTGCTTAACTACTTTAATTACTTCCGTCAGGTCCACTTAATGATTTACAAGGCATCATAATATTCCCCTGTTAAAACTAATATTCCCCAATTAATCTAATATTATATAACCACTCATTACTTTAGAAATTTATAAATATTACCCACAACTATAACATTATATCAAATACACACCATATAATATTCAAAAATATATTTTGAGAAAATTATTCTTTATTCATAAAAGTTGGGGTCTTACAAAAAATTAAATAATTTTATTTTATAAAATTCGAGATCTTACAATTAATCTATTATTTTAATATATAGTATCTATTATTGATCGCCTTAAGCTTATTTTCCCACAACAACAATATTCTTCTTGATTATGTGATCATAAAAATAAAAATAAAAATAAAATAAAAAGAGAGGCAAAAGTATGCCTGTGAGCGAGCAATAGGTTATCTACATTTAATTACTACATGAAATAATTATGACAAATACTTAAAATAAATACATACAACATAATCCTTTTCGTTCTAGTTTCTACAAAGAGAATTCCATTTAATTTTTTCTTAATCAATTTATAAAATCTGAATTTATTTGATTTTAATTAACACAATAATTGATACAAATTTTTATATAAAAATCAAAATAAATTCACTTCACTATTTAAATTTTAAGATTTTAAAAATTAATTAATTAATGTCAAAGTCAAATGAGACTTCTGTGTGTGAAATGAATTGTGTAATATTACTACATGCCTTGATACTTAAATCCACCGTCTTAAAATGACTACTATATGTGACTTCTAAATTTCTTAATGCGTGCTATGACTTTATTATACCATTAGAAATCATTTTTTAATCAAACAATTCTCCAAAAGACTGCAATATATTGAAAACTGTAATATGTTCTAAAGATGAAAAGATTATAATAAATTAATAATATTACAATCCTTTCAAACAAAATATATATAATTAAGATAATGGTCAATCATAAGATTGAACTATCTCAGATATTATATTCAAATATAATATACGTATTTTTGAACAATTCTTCAACACGCAACAACGAAAAGAACAATCTGCCAATGCTACACCAAAATCTGAACGTCTATCTTAATCAATTTACGTACAAGAAAAATTTCATATATAAAAAAACATAATCTCCAAAACGAAAAAGTATTAAAAATCTCATAATGTATGATAATGCATTTATATTTTTTCATCATCGTAGACGTAGAGGGCATTACTCATTTAATTAATTTATTTTACTTTTATTATTGAATCCATGAAAGTCATCGTTCCTAGCTTATCCTATTATTTCCATTTTAACTTATAATAACGGCCTGCTCAATGATCGATCCTTCGACATTTTAATATTTATTATTTCGACTTGTAATGATAAAAGGCATTTACTACCGATTGACAGAATCTCACGCCACGCATTAATGTGGATGGGATTATAACCTACTTAAGGTAGAGAAAACAATGCTGACCAAAAGCAGCTGATAAACTATACGCAAATGGCAGAACCCATCGATCAAGCCATCAGCGTGTCAGTAGAAGGGTGGCACCAGATTCCAAAAAGGAGAGTATAGCTTTTAAGCGAAGTCTTCACAATGAGGTATGTATACATTTTATCATTCATAATCATATATACACTCAAGAATTATTATAATCTCTCAAGACACTAAGATTACATCCTCCATTTTGTTAACCTTTTGTGGAACACGCATCGACTCTCACGCTCGAAGCTATCCTCTCGACTTTTAATGTACCACCAAACTTGTGGTGTTTATCGTGGTTTATCAGGCAGATCAGTATGCCTTACGCGATTGGGACGCAAGGTAAGATCTCGGCAAGCAATATCGCGCGCTGTAAGGAGGGGTGTTCTAAAGGTCATTTAAATTTTCAATCACAATTGTTTAACCTACTTCTAAGATGATGGGGAGAGATGGTACTCTGTATAAGGTGCAAGGTACGGTCACTTCATCATCATCACCAGATTTCAAAGAAGGATCGTTTGTCCTTCTAAAAGTGCTCACGAGAGCACTACTTAAGCATAACTCCAGAGAACTCATTCAAAGATCCACTTGGAGCCGCATTTAAGTTAGTTTTCAATGTCGATAAGGAGCGTGATCATGATCAAGGGCTAAGCTAAGGCTCACCGACCGTGACTTATCGTCAAGTGGTCGAGAAGACAGAGCCGCTAAATCATGTAGGGACGGCATGGCAGCAGATAAGGCTTTTGGAGGTTCCGTTAAAAACAGTAGGGAAGATATAGCCAAACGATGCTTCGGTGGCTTTAAAGGATTTAAGCATCTAGCCATGTTCAAATTCGAGAGACTAAGTAGTATAAGAGATGTCACTACCAGAGGGTAAGGAACCGTAGCATTCTACGCACGTGTTTAGAGATCATTCTCGCAGTAGGAGGAGATTGAAGAGCAGTAACTCCGCGCCTCAAGAAGGCACCGATGGTCGCTGTTCACGATCGCGGGCGATGATGTATTTGCAGAAGGTGTCGAGAGATCGTGCTGTAAACCGTAAGAAGAGAGTACCAACACAACCATTCTCATCATGAGGATGAAATTATACGCCGAGCAGATCAAGAAGTCCTCATTAGCGGCAAAGGGATCGGCAGGAAGAGGTCGATCCACTCAAAGCGCCGAACGTCGCCAGAGAAGGAGATCTCATCGCAACCCGGCAAGGTGTCGATTTTCCGGTAAAGGAGTCGAAGAGTCTCAAAAGCACCGGCCGAGGTTCAACAGTGAAAGACACTCTCGGAAAGAAGGCATCCCTTTTTCCTCGATATTCTCAAGGAGAAGATGATATCACCAAAAGTTACCTCAGATGGAGAGCTGCTGACGGGTCCGGAGATCCTCATGACCATAGTCGGCTCGACCGACCGATGGACTATTACGACTTCACCGATGTCGCTAAGGTCACACTTTTGTCAATGACACCGGCAAAAGACGCAAGATGTTGGATGGGGACTTTACCATCGGATTCGATTTCCTCTCGACCGAGCCAGGATAAGTTCCACGCACATTTTGAAGCAACCGAAGAAGGGAAAGCCTATGTGTTCTTTAGATACAGATCCGATAGCTCACTGTCGAATCTTTAGGCCAATATGTAAAGAGGTTTAGTAAAGCTGGTCGTCGTGTCCCACTCTTAATGATCTCCAAGCTGGGGTTTGTTCTGTAATGGTGCAGATCCGTTAAGTCGAGAAGTTGGTGAAGAAGTTGATGTTTCACCATCCGGTGTTCGCGTAAGCCTTTGATAAGGCGTATACTATATTGTCGTAGGCGAGGCGCTATGAAATAGTCTCGAAAAATCCTTCGGGGCCCATTAAAGCGAGATAGAGGTTCCAAGACCAAGTCGACGTAGAAGAGTGGGGGATATAATCAAGGGTCAAGGTAGTTCAAGAAGTATAATAACTCGCGCAAGGCATAAGGCGTTAGTCATCCACCTGCTCTCCTCAAGGTTAATAAGGTCTACACCCAATCGAATACGTAGAGGTTTGTAATTTTGGAGCGATCGTAACCAGCCTTTCTTTCGAGCCACCTCGTGATAATTATAGGACTCGGATAAGGCAACCTCAGAAATATTGTGGTTATCATCAAGTCACCGCCACGACACTAATGAAAGTTGCAATTTAAAGGATTTCGTGGAGAAGAAGATTAGAGAAGCCATTATTCAATATGTGGCCGAGAAGGACCGCCAGGTCAGCAGACTATCAACCGCATCGCTCGTGCATTTTGCTCGTGCACCACCCATCCAAAATGCTTCAAAGATTACCGCCAAGGCAAGTCGCCGATGTAATAACCGGTGGGTCCAGAGGAAGAAGAGAAGGGCTTATCTCGATTCTGGCCATGTTCTGATGATGCTACCCTAAAGATCGATGTACCATTCCTGTGAACCGCCATATCATTTACTTGATGCAGATTATCCTTCGAGCCCATCGAGCCACTGAAGGGCATATCGTGATCACAAAGACAAGTGGGCTTCTTGGGGATGTGAAACGCACGATGATAGATAACGGATCTTCAAAGGACATTTTGTATGCTCACGCTTATCGTAGGACGCATCTCGATGGGCACAAGATGGAGGCTCGGAGGAGGAGGCTCCTTCTATACTGCTTCTAAGAACGACCTACCAGTGGTCACAGCACTATCGAACTCCCGCTATCTTCGCACAAACGCAAAGTAGAGATAACGCAAATTTATGTCAGGTACGGGATTCTGGGCCATAACGCCATACTAGAAGGCCTACATCGACGGCTTCCAAGTCGCGACCTCCATCCCTCATTTCAAAATCAAATTCTCTACTACGCACGGAGGAGTAGAGAGAAGGCGGACTTAGATTTGGGGCCCGACGATGTTATCTAATGTCATTATTTCATCCGAATGGTGGTCAAGAAATGTAAAAGACAATGGCAATCGAGATCGAACCTTCATCGAGAGCAGCCTTTCGTAATCCATTGGTGATCCCCGCAGGGGACGGGGAGATCGAGTTGTCATCGAAAGTTTTACAAGACAATGAGGATTGTCTTCGGTCTACCGTAACCTCTTCGACGAACCCACGGAACTCTTACCGCTACGCGATATTTTTGCACGGGAACCACGAGACATGCCGGAGTTAAATTAAAGGTCACGAGCATAAATTGGAGATAGATCCTTCAAAAAGCCATTGTCAAGAAGCGGATCTTTGCGCCAGAGCCGGTGTAAGATCATCAATGAAGAGGTCGCAAAGTCGCTACCGCCGACTTCATCTACGAAATCGATTACCCGAGTGATAAGAAATGTGGTGTTGGTGCGTATGAAATGGAAAGTGGCGTTTGCATCGACTACACCGATCTCAATAAAGTTTGTCCGGCGGACTTTTATCCTTCCGCCCATATCGATCAAATTTCATCGATGCCACTTCGGATACGACATTAAGCTTTTATGGATGTTTTTTAGTTATCATCAAATATCCATGCAAAAGAGGATATTCCAAAGACAAATATTCATTACACACCGCTCGGCACGCCACAAAAAGACGACTTTTCGCTTCATAATGCTGAGCTACCTATCAAAGAATGATGAACTTCATCTTCGATAAAATGCAAATGGGAGGAATATGGAGGTTTTATGTAGATGACATGATCGTGAAGAGTATGCAGATTCGTAAGCATTTGGACGACCGCAGGAATGCTTTCAGATCGTCCGCTATCGCCAATCGAGACTAATCCTACCAAATGTACTTTTCTACCGGAGCAGAAAGTTTTTCGGTTATCCGTCACCGAGGGGCATCGAGGCCAACCCGGAGAAGATCTAGTGCCATTTTGATACGAAGACTCCATACCATTTAAAGACGCCCAACGCCCGACCGGTAGGATCATGCGCCAGGAGGTTCGCCGCCAAATCATGGAAGATGCCTTTTTCTTTCGACATATTAAGGGGTCAAGAATGCAAGACGCTCCAAAGGACTTCTGAGCGTGAAAACGCCTTTCCAAGGCATAAAGACATATCCGCCTTTCCGCCTCCTTTATTGGTAAAGCCTCGCCAAAGCAGAGACCTTATATTTATACCTTGCAGCAAGTTCATCATGCATGGAGCAAAGTTGGTTCGGGAGATCGCTGAAGCAAAGATCCGGCCTATTATGTCACCCACGCCCCACGAGATGTCAAACCAGTATCCAAATATTAAGAAATTTGCCTTTGCTTAATAATTGCTAGTAGAAAGCTTCGACAATATTTTCAAGGTCGACTTCGGTCGCCTACACGGATCAACCATCAAGAAGGTGACGGGCAAGCCAGAGGTCTCGTGCATTTCAAGCAAATAAGGGACTATGGAGTCGTCCCCAATTTTTATCGAGTACCATCCCCAAATCGCCATCAAAGGTTAAGCCTTCAATGTCGATTTTACGGTGGAATGTTCATTCACCGGGCAGATGCAGAGTCGCTGAGGTCAATCATCCGACGGGCAATATAGTTCTTCAAATAGGTCGTAATGTTTGGACGTCAGATGCAGATGGATCCTTTACGACGACCGTTAAGGGGGCAGAATTATTTCGACGAAGTCCTGAGGGATTCAAGGTTCAAAGCAGCCATATCGTGTTCGGGTTTAAAGCAACGAACAACGGTTTTAGTACGGTTGCAGCATGGTGTCCGATTGGCAAAGAATCTAGAAGTCCGTAAGTTGATCATCTATAGTGATTCTCAATTGGTCGTTAAACAAATACCGCCGGAGATTACGGGCTCGTGGGACCCGTGATGATCTAATATCCGCGTAATTAAGAGACCGACTTCAATATTTCGATTCGTATGAAGTTTCAGGCATACAGAGCGTGAATGACAATTCCATCATTGATGACCCGTCGGTTTACCATCGCAGATGCAGACGCTTTCAACGGATCGCTTATTCGGAAGTTTTATGTGCTAAATGAGTGTTCAAAGACGAAAGCTTGATGTATATCGAGAGATCTAGTCACCGGACGACTTCTCACATCGAGTATTCGCGATGACGCCCTTCCTTCTGATCGATGTCGATAAAGAAGATTAAGTACAAGAGTGCCAATTTTATTCTTATCGATGGGGATCTCTATCGATCAGCATTTTCCTCACCATCGTTGAAATGTTTGTTCCGTCCGTCGAAATACGACTTCGGAGATTCACGAGGGTATTTGCAGGATCATATGGTCGCCAAGTCTTCGCTTATAAAGTACTTCACAAGGATACTATCGCCTACAATTTTCAAAGAAGCTACAATCATGTCAAGAAACGTGAAAAATGCCAAATTAATAGTCCGATCTCATTATCACCACCGTAAGAGCTATATTCGATTTTATCTCCTATACCCTTCGCCGTCTGGGTGGATATATCGGGTCCGCTGCTCAAAGCTAAAGGTCGTCACTTTTATTACATTATCGATTATATATTACATGTGGTAGTAAGTAAACCACTTCAAATAATAACTTAACAAGAGTGCCTCAAGTTCATAAAGAGTCTCAGAAGGTGTTTCGCTCGGATCCTTGTGGTGTTGATATCTGACAACTGGACGCCAGCTCAGAGGTTCAAAATTTGAAGGATTTTTAAAGGATCCGGGATTCAACACAAGAAGACTTCTGTGGCTCATCCACAATGAATGGGCAAGTCGAGGTGACCAACAGACGTCACGAATCTTAATCAAGCGCAGACCGATGAAGCTAAAGGGAGATGGCCGTAAGAACTGGCCGAACAGGTTGTTGCTGGCTTATCGAACTACACCGAGGACCACCATTGGGGGATTCACCTTCGATTGGCCTATGGTAATCGATGCCTTAGTCCCAAATACCGAAATCGGATCCCCAAGTCTTCGGGTCACTACCAAAGAGATCTATAAATGACGAAGGACCGAAAACTAACCCGACCGCTAGAAGAAGTCGTAGAGGTAGCTTTGCTCAAATCGTCGCTTATCAAATAAGGGTGGCCAAACATTACAACAAAGGGGTCAAACTTTGTAGATTCAAGTAGAGACTTCATTCCAGAGAAGTCAAGCATCTACGCCAAAAACATGTGAAAGCTAACGCCGAACCTGAAGCGTCAGATGAAGTGATCGGCACCAAAGCCGTGTACTTACTCTGCTAAAGGCACTAGATGGTTCCAAATCAAGAGATCAAGAATATTTTTAATAGAGCACGTCAAGTGCTTCGATAAATATTTTCAATAAAGATTAAGCCGCCATCCGAAAAGTCCTGCATAACGATTGTAGACTCATTATCAATAAAGTCACTTTTCGATCACCGGTGGTAAATCAATGATCCCGGGTCCTATTTGGTCCTAAGGTCACAATGGTGTAAGGAGGTACGGTAGACTCACTGCCATTCGATGGCGGCACTCATAAAGGTCCTTATGATCCTATATTGATTTTACTAGGGTGGTAAATCAATGGTCACCGCTGATCCTCCGTCCTATTTGTCATTCTAAGGTCACAATGGTAAAGGAGGTACGGTAGACTCATCGGCCATTCATGGCAAATTCATAAAGGTCCTTATGATCCTATATTAATTTTACTAGGTGGTAAATCAATGGTCACTATTGATCCTTATATCACGGTCCTTATATATTTGTTCTACCTTCGAAAAAGAAGATTTCATATACAAAGGAGGATCGCCAAGTTCACCTCACACACACGACCGATCTCACACTTCTGCATCACGTGAGCATATATTACTTTATTTTGTTTAAATGTCGAGTTCAGCCTTTAATTCGCTTAAGTTAACTCGTCCAAAAAATCCAATTCACTTCATTTCATAAATTAACTATATGCCATATCTCGATTCACTAGTCATTTTTAGTTTATCGACATCAATTATCGACAAGAAATTAATCGAGATGTAAGTCGTAATCAAGACAAATTGAGATTCATCAATAAAATAAAACATTCATTCATTCAAGTTAATAATAAACTAGTCCTATAAGTACGTAAACTTTAAAGTAGTTAAATTTTTACATGAATAAAAATAGATTTAACATCTGTGCCCCACCTTCATCACCGAGTTGAGCAAATGCCGGGTCCAACCGAAAGCAAAACCGATAGCTTTTCTTTTTTCTCGCCTTTAATCTTCGCATTCTCCTAATATACCTTCGTGATTTTGGCATTAAGTTCGTCCTGAATTCCTCGTGAGTACGCTCGATCCGCTTCCTCCGGATCTCTTCACGAGAGGACCCCATCCTTCAAGATCCTTTATTTTGTATAAGTTTGTGACGCTTTGGCCTTATGCCTTCGCTTCTTCGCCCCGGCTTTCGCCTCATCTCACCAAGTCAGATCACCAAGCTTCGCCATCAAGAAAACTCCTCATTTTTGCCTTCAGAGTAGGTTTTCTTCACCAAACCAAAGATTCATATCACCAGCTTGTCACGGGTTTCGACGCAGCCTAACCCATCCTCGTGGTTCTTTAACTCGCCAGTCGATGTCTTCAAATCCATCCTAGCCCGATCTAATTTCGCTTAAGACCGCTGATGGTATGAAAAGCATCTTCGCGACGCCCTTCCGATCCAAGGTGGATTTCAAAGATGTTTATCTCCCCGCTTCATGAAATCTCTCGCTTCCCCGATTTATGTGTCTCTTGACGCAATCGTCTCAAGATAAAGATTAGCCTCATATTTTCAAAATATTCAAATCAACGCCCAAATATCCAAAAGGAGAACAGGACATGTAAGAAAAAGAAATTATTATTTACCTTAGCCAAATAACTCATCCCTCATCGAATGTATTTCCGCTCAGGTGGATCATCGAACCTGGTCGCCGTTGTTCAACGAAAAGTCTCAAGAGGTCAAGGAAATTTGTATCAACCTAGGCCACAAGGTCGAGATCCCATACAGATACGATAACCCCGACCAAGGACCGGTCATCTCGGGAAAGTCTCGGCTTTCTGGGAGAAAGAGTCATTGCTCAGAGGGGTAGATCCACGGTATAGTTTCAATCGAGGGGATCTATTTGGGTGGGTCCTCGAGGTGTTGAGATCGAAGGTGAATCCTGATAGCTATCGAGGCGCTTTCTCTATTTTATCAATAAAGATTTAAATTTTGTCGAAATAATTTTTAATATTATGGTGTGAATTTGAGATAATATTATAGTCATGGGTAGTATTTATAAATTTTGCAAAGTATGCAAGTGGTTATATTATATTCGATTGGCTCGTGAATATCTTGCTTAGCAGGGAATATTCGCATAACTACCAATCATCAGTGGACCCCATTATGTAATTATCATTTGATCGAGAAAACGACAAAAATATTTTTATCAAATAATCTATGAAGTTTTACCGCCGATATCGCTGAACTACCTTAGTAGTAAAGTACAAAGAATACGTGGGTTGCATATAGAAGACATACCAGATTGATTATCGATGCTTATGGAGAAGTCACTCAACTTTGATTCCATTATCACGATTAATAATATGAATTATTATAATGATAATGACGCTTTTGTTTTATTCAGATTATTAACGTAATAAAATGTAAACATCTTTTATATAAAAATGTAATACTTTATTAAAGTTATTCTATAAATAGAATATATTATATTTTATTATGCATAGTGTCGTATAGTGTTTTGCATAAGTTTTTGCATAAGATGATAAGGTTGATAAAGGTTTGCATAGTAAAAATGTTTTTATATAAATAGAATATATTATATTTTATTTAAAAGATTTTGCTTTTAAATACGGACCGCCGATTAAAGTAAATCAATCTGGACCGCTCATGGATTAATTACTACGCATTCTATTTTCCTATAAATAAAGCTCATTCCTTCATTATTTTCTCATTTAATTCATCAAACTCTGTAGAGAGAAATTATGAGAGAAGCTATAGAGAGAAAATCTATAGAGAAAGAAGAAGAGTATTCTCGCTACTTCACTTTTATCCAATATTCATTTACAAGGTAAGGGATATTATTTGTTGTACTTCGTAAGGGTGTTATTCTTTCTTATTCATGAAGAGAACTTCGTTATTCCATTCTTTATTATTCTCTTGAATAACTCGTAAAAGTGGTATACCCTATATATAACCCTATACTTTATACTGTGAAATCTTTATGTTATTCCATTCTTATTATTCTATGAATAACTCAGATACGCTTAATACCCTATACTTGGTGACATTCTTCTCTTATTATTCTTTTATTATTCGCTGAACATCCTGCTCAGGTGTTTTACACCCACCGGTTCCGCTTATTTTATTATTATCTCGCTGAACATCCTCGCTCGTTTTTTACACCTGATTCGGTTCCGCCTTTTTATCATTCTCGTTGAATATCCTATCTGTGTTTTACACCGATCTCGGTTCCATCTTTATTATTCTCGTTGAACATCCCGCTTGCGAATTTCACCCCGACCGTTCCGTTATTATTATTCTATCTGAATAACTCGCCATGCGCGGTATCGCATTTACGGTGATTTCTTTTGTTATTCCATTCTTTATTATACCCAAATTGGTTAAAACTTTCGACTTCTATACTCCATGAAATTAGTAGAATATCCTCGATATTTGCGCTTTCATCCAAAGATCTTTTCATGGAAATATTCTTCCATCATTCTTGAATTTTACTCTACAAAACAAAGATCATGTCGATAATTCGACGTTATAATTCCTGGATAAAATAATTCTTGAACTTGTTTTATTGAATTATTATGTCATCATCATCATCCTCATGTTATATTATGTTATCTTCGCTTACGCAAGTATAGATGAACTTAGTATGATTATGACTGTGGATCATTCTAAGATAATCACGGCTTGATATAAATGATGTGATAAAAGTCCTCAAAGGGTTCGTAATGCAAAATGATGGATAGTTTTTGGTATGATTATGACCGTGGGTGATTCTAGATAGTCACCACTATTGATAATTTGATGAAAATCCTCGACCGTGGTACAGTGATGATTAGATATTGTGGTTTATTCATTAAACCGAGTCTTAGTGATAAAAATTGATGAAAACCTTTAAAACCTAAAAGATAGTAGATTTTATTTTCTACTTCGACTTTTTAATGGATCGTATATTCCTACCGCAGCTAAACCGGTTGTCTATTGTATTTTATCGCTTAACATTGTCAAGACTATTGATAATTTATTCTCGCATTATCTTAGTTATAATATTTCATCAAGGCTAGTCGAGCTCACCTTTTTCTTTCACCGTTTCTCTCGTGAAATGAGAATATAGCCGGGACGAAGCCTGTGAAACGGAGTAATGGTCCGTAGGATAAGATTAGTAGTCCTCACTATTCTCGTGAAATAGTGTGATAATAATTGTAATGAGGACTCTTTTGAGTTTGGATATTATCTAGTAGACAATATTCCTATTCAAACTCTCGCTTTATGTCAGATTGCATACCTACGCTATATTATTAAGTTTGTATTTGAATTTATGTACCATGTAAGTGGCGCACCCAAGATGGGTGACGATACCTAATTTTGGGGCGCCACCACACTTGGTATCGTAGCTAGGATACGATCCTCGCTAAGATGTGAGACTAGAACTAGAGGGGGAGAGATAGGAATTCTTCGCTAGTATGATTTACCTACCTAAGTTTATTTGGTATTTGATTGGCCTGGCCGTAGTATAGTGATAATATGTCGTACGTCAATTAACCCTTATTTTGTGGCAAAGTTTGAAAATGGCATCCGAGAATGTTGAGAATAAATGGAGCACAGAGACCGTTGATTCTCCACGATCAATAATCGTGACAATGTGCAACAGATGGCGATAATCCTCCCGTAAACAACAACACCGATCAATCGACGAAACGACTACAGACGCTTAAGAGGTTTTTAGAATTCATGCAACATCAAAGCGAAAGCGACTTCGCCCAAAAACGTAGGTGGAACACGGAAACTCTCTGCCGTCACCGCTAAACAATTCAAGGAGCCGACCACCGAGTTTAAGGGAGAGCCAAAACCACTTCGCGCTAAGCATGGATAAAGCAGATTACCAAGATATTTGATGTCTTGATGCTCCGAGGAGCAAAAGGTTCCTTTCACGCTTTTATGTCATGCGCGAGAGGCAGACATCGGTGGGAATTCCAGAAACGACTCAACCCATCAGATCAAGATATCTTGGGAGAAGTTCCAGAGTCGTTTCAACGACAAATACTTTCCTAAAAGTATTCGCCACACGAAGGAGGTGGAGTTTATCAAGTTGAACAAAATAATATGACCGTGTCGCAATACGAGGCAAAATTTGCGAGTTATCACGATTATGGCCCCCCACTGTGGATAATGAAGAGAGAATGGCGCCAATGTTTTTAAGAGGTTTGAAGTCGAGATACGCCAACATCTTATTTCTCATAAACCGTGTTTGTATTCAGATGTTGTAAATAGGGCTCGCTTAGTGGAGCGCGATAACGAGTCAACGCAACTAAAAGAGAGAGCAAATTAAGAAAATTATAATACCAAATGAGAGAGTAGTCATCGGCTTGACAACAAGCGGAGGAGGAATCAACAAAGCCGAGCATGGTAACCACTTTGGTAATCGTGGTCAAAGCAATAAGAATGGACATTTCAAGAAAAGGAGATTCAACAATGATGGAAAGACGCCAAGACCAAAGACCAAGTTAAGGAAGGAGAAAGACCACCTATCATATGCTTCAAATGCGAGAGAGGGACACATCATCCGAATCATGCGCCCATGCCATTCAAAGCATGTTATAATTGTGGAAGAGAAGGTCACTTAGCTCGATTTTGTCGCCATCAAGACAAATTCAACTAGGATGGAGGCACCAAAGGTCATCCTGCATAAAACCAAAGCCTAGAGTTTAAGAGAGAGCGCTTTTTTTCTCGTGACGAGGAACCCAATAAAATTATCACGGTAAGTTAATCATAAGCTCAAAGTCTATACCGTGTTAGATACCGCCTACCCACTTTTTTATTTCACCTAGTTGTGTTCAACGCTTAAATTTGACCAAGAAGTTAAACTTTGACTTATCGGTTGAAACTTCGCTAGTAGGAGCCTTCGTATCGCTACTATTTTTAAATCTTGTTTGATTCAAATAAACATTTTCACGCTACTTCGTCGATCTTATCTTTTGAAAATATTTGCCTTTGATGTGATTTTAGGAATCAATTGGTTAACTACTCATCATGCTTTTCGTAAGGTTGTTAGCTTTTATATTCATAACCAACTTGTTGTGCGAATTCAAGTAACCAAACTACTAAAGTCAATTATCACATCATCGCCATAAGTAAAGAGCCCCGAACCTTTCGTTGTTGACTTCTTGTGTGGAATGCACCGCTTTATTTTCTCAGAGGCGACATCGTGAATGAAGATGGCAAGTTTATAGGTATCATTGTGAGGTGCTATCTAGGTTAAGGGATGTAAGTCACAGCTGGTATCAATGTGACGACTATCCAAGTCTTGGATGAGAGTCACGCTTGAATGATATTTCTATTATTAATAAATTTCTCATGATTCTTGAAGACTTCTTAGCCTACTTAGAGCGTGAAATCGAATTTCAGTATTGACCCCAAAGATAAAACCCATTTCTTAAACCTCAAATATTTCTTCAACTAAAATGAATAGCTTTACGTGGTTTATGATGAAAGTCATAATAAAAGCATTGACTAATGAAAATCATGGGTATACGTGGTATTAGTAAGTGTTATGATGAGTTATGTTGGTTAGTATGTGAAAACATGAAAGTTTCTTAAAAATCACAAGGAGTTAAAAACCGATTTTGGTGAAAAACGTAATATGAAATTCAATTGACCAAATCTCCTATTATATTTTGAATTTTTGAGTGTGGTTAAGTCCTAGAGTTAGATCTATGAGTTACCTAACTAATCCAAGTGGAATCAATGAAAAAGGTGTTGTAGATTTTCGTGTGGACTGATTTTAGCAAAGGAGTCAAAACTTCAAAATGTCCAAAAGCTCACTGCCACGTTTTTTGTAAGGGCTGTTTCGGCCACTTAATTAGTGAGAAAAATTCAGGCCTTTTGGGACATAAAAGTATATGGTATAAAGAACATCGTGTCCAAAAATGAGCTCATTCCGACTTAAAATGAGCAAGTTATGACCATTTCAATATTTATGTTTTTTGATAAAAAAATGCTATAACTGGAGTTCTATAACTCCGATGACCATGAAATTTAAACTGGAGGCTCACATTAACATGTGTAAGGTCCTGCCAAGATTTGGGAATTTTTGGAGTTAAACTTGAGGTAGCTAATTTCTTAAGGAATTAATTAGAAATTGATTTTTGAAAAATAGTAAATGAATTTTAAAAATTCCGAGAAAAATATATTTTCATTATGGGACTATATTATGCTAAATCCCAGAAAAGAAATATTTTTGGGACTGATTTGGTATTTTCATGAAAATAGTTTAGTTACTTAACATATGAGTTAAATATGTTATGTGAAGTAACAAAGTTGAAAATAGGATTTTATGGCTAGAGAATCCTATATAGTAGTATATGCATATTTTTTTGATGAGGGATTTGATAATTGGTGATGATATCTTATGAGTATGGCATTTTGAATGATTAAATGCATTATATGGTAAAGCGTAAACAATCGAGATAAATTGTTTATAAATTTAAGAAGTGATTAAAATATTGTTATAATATTAATGATATTAGATTATGAGATTATTAAGTGATTGATAACATGGGGATATTCTTGAATCCTCGGATAAATTATATTATAAATGTTTAATATTTATCCTTTATCTCATTCGATTGATTCTTTATATCATTATCCTCACGCTTATATTACGTTGAAAGTCATCTCGGTGGCTCGTAAGAATAGATGGACTTGGTATGATTATGACCAGGATTGTTCTAGATAATCATAACCGTAATTGAAAACACGATTATCTTCGGTCGTAGTAGGTATGGATAATTTGTGGTCGTGATACTAATGAATACACGATTATCTTCGCCGTAGTGCATGGATAATTTGTGGTCGTGATACTAATGAATACATTTATCTTCGCCGTAGTATGGATAATTTCAGGTCGATACTAATGAATACACGATTATCTTCGCCGTAGTGCATGTAATTTGTAGTGATACTGGATAATTTGTGGTCGTGATACTAATGAATACACGATTATCTTCGTCATATAGAGTACACGATGGATAATTCGTGGTCGTCGATACTAATGAATATCCTCGGCCGAAAAGGTGGATGATTCGATGATATGGATTAATTATCGAAATGAGTCTCAAAGAATGAAATATTAATTCATGGATGTGGTAAAAGTCATCTTCGTCAGAAGTGCATTGATAGACTTGGTATGATTACGACCAAGGATTATTCGCAGATAATCATGACCAGATTGAAAACACGAATATCCTCGCCAAGAAAGGTATGGATAATTCGTGGTCGTGATACTATTAAGTCGCTGCCTCAAAGATTATTGGTTTTACAACTTGTATATCTTTAGCCTCAGAGCAGCAAAGATGAATTGTTAATGAATATCTTCGCCTGGATTGCGAAGATGAATTTAATATTTTTAACGATAAAGGTATTCAAGGTATCCTCACCTCTTTATCATATCGTATACGCACTTCTAATTTCGAGGGGCTAAATTTCATAAGAAGGGAGGTCAGAAGACCCCAAATTTTATAAATAAAGATTTAATTTTTTATAAATATTATTTTTAATATTATGGAATAAATTTGATATAATGTTATAGTCAGGGTAATATTTATAAATTTTGCAAAAGTAAGCAAGTTGTTATAAAATATTCGTTTGGCTCTGGGAATATTCTTTTGCTTGGGAATATTCGTACGACTACCAATCAATCAAGGTGGACCTCATTAACGTAAGTATTGTCGTAGTTAGAAAACCACAAAATTATCTTTCTATAAAAATAACTACAGAGGTGTTACCGTTAAAACCGCTGAACTACCCTAGAGTAAAAGTACAAGAATACGCTAGTGGTTGCATAAGAAGACACCAGATTGATTATCGATGCTTACGTGAGAAGTCACTTAATACTACTCAATTATTGCTACAAAGAATCGTCGTGATCATATCTCTTATATTATCGATTCAATTATTGTCACAAAGATCATCTCAGATAATATGTTATATTATTAATTAGACGACGACGTTATAAATGATTAATAATTGTTGAAAGATTAAATATGTGTTGATTAAAATAAAATGATTTGTGGTAATATTTATTCAATCCTCGATGTATATAAAGAGTCTCATTGAGACGCTTGTGGTAAGTTTGATTATTTTATAAATATATATGTCATCATCATATGTCATCATCTAAGAGTCTAATTCATTTGTGAATAGTAATTACCTTAGAATAGTAATTACCATAGTAATTACCTTCACAATAGTAATTACCTTCGCTGAATAGTAATTACCTTCATTGAATAAGAATTACCTCGTATGAATAGTAATTACCTTCACATTTAATTACCTTCGGTAATTACCTTCAGAATTAGTAGTTGTCCCTTCAATATTACCAAGAGTTAACTCGCTTCTTCTTTCCAAGGGTTAATTACCCTTTCACAAATAGTAGTTTTCTCTTCAATATTACTAAGAGTCATTTTCAATTCTTCATAAGACCAAGAGCCACCCCCTCGCTTTTTCTATAAATAGAAAGCTCATTCCTTCATTATTTCTCACGAATTCATCAAAACTTGGCAGAGAGAGAAACTATAGAGAGAAAAGAAGAAAAGTATTCGCTACTTCACTTTTCCAATATTCAAATTCTTCTAAGGTAAGGGATATTATTTGTTGTACTGTAAGGGGTGTTATTCTTTCTTATTCATGAAGAGAACTTCATTATTCCATTCTTTATTATTCTCGCTTGAATAACTCAGATACGCCAGATACCCTATACTTAACGTGAAATCCTCTGTTATTCCATTCTTTATTATTCTTATGAATAACTCAGATACGCTTATTACCCTATACAATAATCTCGTATATGTGGTTTCCCCTATACTTGGTGACATTCTTCTATTATTCATGCTGGAACATCCTCGTCGTGTGTTTTTTTAATCGGACCGGTTCCGCCTTTTTTATTATTATTCGCTGAACATCCTCGCTCAGGTGTTTTACACCCACCGGTTCCGCCTTTATCATTCTCGTTGAATATCCTATCTCGTGTTTTACACCGATCCGGTTCCATCTTTATTATTCGTTGAACATCCCGCTTGCGTGAATTTCACCCGACCTCGGTTCCGTTATTATTATTCTCGCTGAATAACCTCGCCTATGCTGGGTACCGCATGCACGGTGATTTCTTTTATTCCATTCTTTATTATACCCAAATAAGTTAAAACTTTGACTTCTATACTCCATGAAATTAGTAGAATATTCTCGATATTTGTGGTTTCATCCAAAGATTCTTTTCATGGAAATATTCTTCCGATCATTCTTGAATTTTACTCTACAAAACAAAGATCATGTCGATAATTTGACGTTATTAGTTCCTCGAATAAATTAATTCGTGAACTTGTTTTATTGAATTATTATGTCATCACATCATCCTCATGTTATATTATGTTATCTTCGCTTACGCGCATATAGATGAACTTAGTATGATTATGACCAGTGATCATTCTAAGATAATCATGGCTTGATATAAATGATGTGACAAAAGTCCTCAAAGGCCCGTAATGCAAATGATGGATAGTTTTTGGTATGATTATGACCAGGTGGGTGATTCTAGATAGTCATTTACCATTGATAATTTGATGAAAATCCTCGACCGTGGTATGGGATGATTAGATATTGTGGTTTATTCATTAAACCGAGTCTTAGTGATAAAAATTGATGAAAACCTTTTAAAACCTAAAAGATAGTAGACTTTTATTTTCTACTTGACGACTTTTTTAATGGATCGCATATTCACCGCAGCTTAAACCGGTTGTCTATTGTATTTTATCGCTTAACATTGTTGAAGACTATTGATAATTTATTCTCGCATTATCTTAGTTATAATATTTCTTATCGGGCTAGTTGAGCTCACCCTTTCTTTCACCGTTTCTTCAGAAATGAGAATATAGCCGGGACGAGCCTGGGAAAAGAGTAATGGTCCGTAGGATAAGATTAGTAGTCCTCACTATTCTCTCGTGAAATAGTGTGATAATAATTGTAATGAGGACTCCTTTCGAGTTTGGATAATATCTAGTAGACAATATTTGTATTCAAACTCACGCTTATGTCGATCGTATTACACTACGCTATATTAATAAGTTGTATTTAAATTATGTACCATGTAAGTGGCGACCCAAGATGGGTGACGATACCTAATTTTGGGGGCGCCACAACAGGTATCGTAGCTTAGGATATGATCCCCGCTAAGATGTGAGACTAGAACTAGAGGGGAGAGATAGGAATTCTTCGCTAAGATGACCTACCTAAGTTTATTTGGTATTTGATTGGTCTCATTGAGTATAGTGATAATATGTCGTATGTCAATTAACCCTTATTTTGTGGCGTTGTTTGAAAATGGCATCCGAGAATGTTGAGAATAAGAATGGAGCACAGAGACCGCTGATTCTCCATGTATCAATAATCGTGATAATGTGCAACAGATGGCGATAATCCTCCCGTAAACAACAACACCGATCAATCGACGAACGACGGACGACGCTTAAGAGGTTTTTAGAATTCATGCAACATCAAAGCGAAGCGACTTCATCCCAAAACGTAGGTGGAAACACGGAAACTCTCAAGGCCACCGCTAAACAATTCAAGGAGCTGACCACCGAGAGTTTAAGGAGAGCCAAAACCACTTCGCGGAAGCATGGATAAAGCAGATTACCAAGATATTTGATGTCTTGGGATGCTCCGAGAGCAAAGGTTCCTTTGCCGCCTTTTATGTCATGCGCGAGAGGCAGACATCGGTGGGAATCGGTGAAACGACTCAACTCATCAGATCAAGATATCTTGGGAGAAGTTCCAGAGTCGTTCAACGACAAATACTTTCCCCGAAAGTATTCGCCATACGAAGGAGGTGGAGTTTATCAAGTTGAACAAAACAATACGACCGTGTCGCAATACGAGGCAAAATTTGCGAGTTATCACGATTCATGGGCCCCACTGTGGATAATGAAGAGAAATGGCGCCAATGTTTTTAAGAGGTTTAAAGTCGAGATACGCCAACATCTTATTTCTCATAAACCGTGTTTGTATTCAGATGTTGTAAATAGGGCTCGCTTAGTGAGCGCGATAACGAGTCAACGAACTAAAAGAGAGCAAACAAAAAATTATAATACCAAATGAGAGTAGTCATCGGCTTGTGACAACAAGCGTGAGGGAATCAATGTGCCGATATGGTAACCACTTCGGTGGTAATCGTGGTCAAAGCAATAAGAATGGACATTTCAAGAAAAGGAGATTCAACAATGATGGAAAGACGCCAAAGACCAAAGACCCGTTGTTAAGGAAGGAGAAAGACCACCTATCATATGCTTCAAATGCGAGGAGAGGGACACATCATCCGAATCACTACCATGCCATCCAAAGCATGTTATAATTGTGGAAGAGAAGGTCACTTAGCTCGATTTTTTCGCTTATCAAGACAAATTCAACTAGATGGAGGCACCAAAGGTCGCCTGCATAAACCAAAGCCTAGAGTTTAAGAGAGAGCTTTTTTTTCTCGTGACGAGGAACCCAATAAAATTATCACGGTAAGTTAATCATAAGCTCTTCATAAGTCTATACCGTGTTAGATACCGCCTACCCACTTTTTATTTCACCTAGTTGTGTTCAACGCTTAAATTTGACCAAGAAGTTAAACTTTGACTTATCGTTGAAACTTCGCTAGTAGGAGCCTTCATACTACCGCTACTATTTTTAAATCTTGTTTGATTCAAATAAACATTTTCACGCTACCGTCGATCTTATCTTTTTGAAAATATTTGCCTTTGATGTGATTTTAGGAATCAATTGGTTAACTACTCATCATGCTTTTCAGAAGGTTGTTAGCTTTTATATTCATAACCAACTTGTTGTATGAATTCAAGTAACCAAACTACTAAAGTCAATTATCATCATATCGCCATAAGTAAAGAGCCCCAACCTTTCGTTGTTGACTTCCTTGTGTGGAATGCACCGCCGCACTTTCTCAGAGGGCTTACATCGTGAATGAAGATGGCAAGTTTATAGGTATCATTGTGAGGTGCTATCTAGGTTAAGGATGTAAGTCACAATTGGTATCAATGTGACGACATCCAAGTCTTGGATGAGAGTCACAGCTTTGAATGATATTTCTATTATTAATAAATTTCTGGCGTATTCTTGAAGACTTCTTAGCCTACTTAGAGCGTGAAATCGAATTTCAGATTGACCCCAAAGATAAAACCCATTTCTTAAACCTCAAATATTTCTTCAACTAAAATGAATCAGCTTACGTGGTTTATGATGAAAGTCATAATAAAAGCATTGGACTAATGAAAATCATGGGTATACGTGGTATTAGTAAGTGTTATGATGAGTTATGTTGGTTAGTATGTGAAAAACATGAAAGTTTCTTAAAAATCACAAGGAGTTAAAAACAGATTTTGGTGAAAAAACGTAATATGAAATTCAATCGACCAAATCTCCTATTATATTTTGAATTTTGAGTGTGGTTAAGTCCTAGAGTTAGATCTATGAGTTACCTAACTAATCCAAGTGGAATCAATGAAAAGGTGTTGTAGATTTTCGTGTGGACTGATTTTAGCAAAGGAGTCAAAACTTTAAAATGTCCAAAAAGCTCACGCCACGTTTTTAGAGGGCTGTTTCGGCCACTTAATTAGTGAGAAAATTCAGGCCTTTTGGGACATAAAAGTATATGGTATAAAGAACATCGTGTCCAAAAATGAGCTCATTCCGACTTAAAATGAGCAAGTTATGACCATTTCAATATTTAGGTTTTTTCGACGAAAAATGCTATAACCGAGTTCTATAACTCCGATGACCATGAAATTTAAATCGAGGCTCACATTAACATGTGTAAGGTCCCCGCCAAGATTTGGGAATTTTTGGAGTTAAACTTGAGGTAGCTAATTTCTTAAGGAATTAATTAGAAATTGATTTTTGAAAAATAGTAAATGAATTTTAAAATTCGAGAAAAATATATTTTCATTATGGGACTATATTATGCTAAATCCCAGAAAAAAAAATATTTTTGGGACTGATTTGGTATTTTCATGAAAATAGTTTAGTTACTTAACATATGAGTTAAATATGTTATGTGAAGTAACAAAGTTGAAAATAGGATTTTATGGCTAGAGAATCCTATATAGAGTATATGCATATTTTTTGAGGGATTTGATAATTGGTGATGATATCTTATGAGTATGGCATTTTGAATGATTAAATGCATTATATGGTAAAAAGCGTAAACAATTGAGATAAATTGTTTATAAATTTAAGAAGTGATTAAAATATTGTTATAATATTAATGATATTAGATTATGAGATTATTAAGTGATTGATAACATGGGATATTCTTGAATCTCGGATAAATTATATTATAAATGTTTAATATTTATCCTTTATCTCATTTGATTGATTCTTTATATCATTATCCTCACGCTTATATTATGTTGAAAGTCATCTGTATTTAGTATAGATGGACTTGGTATGATTATGACTGTGGATTGTTCGAAGATAATCATAACCGTAATTGAAAACACGATTATCTTCGCAGAAATAATTTGTGGCGCGATACTAATGAATTTATGGTCGTAGTGCATGGACTACTTAATGAATACACGATTATCTATCTTTGCCGTAGTAGTATGGATAATTTGTGGTCGTGATACTAATGAATACACGATTATCTTTGGCCGTAGTGTATGGATAATTTGTGGTCGTGATACTAATGAATACACGATTATCTTTAGTCAGTAGTGCATGGATAATTCGTGGTCGTGATACTAATGAATATCCTCGGCCTCAGAAAAGGGGATGATTCGATGATATGGATTAATTATCGAAATGAGTCTCAAAGAATGAAATATTAATTCATGGATGTGGTAAAAGTCATCTTTGTCAGAAGTGCATTGATAGATTTGGTATGATTATGACCAAGGATTATTCGTATAAATCATGATCAGATTGAAAACACGAATATCCTCGCCAAGAAGTAATGGATAATTCGTGGTCGTGATACTATTAAGTCGCTGGCCTCAAAGATTATTGGTTTTACAATTGTATATCTTTAGCCCAGAAGTGCAAAGATGAATTGTTAATGAATATCTTTGCCGATTATGAAGATGAATTTAATATTTTTAACGATAAAGGTATTCAAGGTATCCTCACCTCTTTATCATATCAGTATCGCACTCTAATTTCGAGGGCTAAATTTCATAAGAAGGGAGGTCAGAAGACCCCGTACTTTTATAAATAAAGATGAATTTTCTATAAATATTATTTTGAATATTATGGAATAAATTTGATATAATGTTATAGTTGTGGGTAATATTTATAAATTTTGCAAAGTAAGCAAGTTGTTATAAAATATTCGTTTGGTGGGAATATTCTTTTTGTTTAGAATATTCGACGACTACCAATCAATCAGGACCCCATTAATGGTATCATTGTAGTAGTTAAAAACGACAAAATTATCTTTCTATAAAAATAACTACAGAGGTGTTACCGTTAAAACTGTTGAACTACCCTTAGTAAAAGTACAAAGAATACGCTGTGGTTGCATAAGAAGACACCAGATTGATTATCGATGCTTACGTGAGAAGTCACTTAGCTATACTCAATTATCACACAAAGAATTGATGCATCATATCTCTTATATTATCGATTCAATTATTGTCACAAGATCATCATAATATATATATGTTATATTATTAATTGAGACGACATAAGTTATAAATGATTAATAATTGTTGAAAGATTAAATATGTGTTGATTAAAAATAAAATGATTTGTGGTAATATTTATTCAATCCTCGATGTATATAAAGAGTCTCATATGAGACGTTTGTGGTAAGTTTGATTATTTTATGGGGGCCCATATGTCATCATCTAAAGTCTTTTAAATAGTATTTACCTTCGAATAGTATTTACCTTTGTGAATAGTAATTACCTTCGTAGTAATAGTATTTACCTTCACAATAGTAATTAGTCAATCCCTTCAATATTACCAATATTACCAAGTTAATCGCTTCTTCTGTTCCAAGGGTTAATTACCCTTCGAAAATAGTAGTTGTCTCTTCAATATTACTTAGAGTCATTTCATGACCTTCATAAGACTCAAGAGCCACCCTCGCTTTTTCTATAAATAGAAAACTCATTCCTTCATTATTTCTTACGAATTCATTAAAACTCTGGAGAGAGAAACTATAGAGAGAAGAAGAAAAGTATTCTCGCTACTTCACTTTTCCAATATTCAGTTCTTTTAAGGTAAGGGATATTATTTGTTGTAATTCTGTAAGGGGTGTTATTCTTCTTATTCATGAAGAGAACTTCATTATTCCATTCTTTATTATTCTATTGAATAACTCTGTATACGCTGTGATACCCCTATACTTGGTGAAATCCTCTCATTATTCCATTCTTTATTATTCTGTTGAATAACTCAGATACGCTTGATACCCTATACATAATCAGATAATGGTTTACCCTATACTTGGTGACATTCTTCTATTATTCTGCGCTTGGAACATCCTGCGCTCGCATGTGTTTTACACCTTACCGGTTCCGCTTTTTATTATTCTCGATGGAACATCCTGCTCGTGTGTTTTACACCGACCGGTTCCGCTCTTTATCATTCTCGTTGGAATATCCTATCTGTGTGTTTTACAATCGGATCCGGTTCCATCTTTATTATTCTGTTGGAACATCCCGCTTGTGTGTGAATTTCACCGACCTGATTCCGTTATTATTATTCTCGCTGAATAACTCGCCTATGCGCGCAAGTACCGCATGCACGGTGATTTTCTCTTTGTTATTCCATTCTTTATTATACCCAAATAAGTTAAAACTTTGACTTCTATACTCCATGAAATTAGTAGAATATTCTTGATATTTGTGTTTCATCCAAAGATCTTTTCATGGAAATATTCTTCCGATCATTCTTGAATTTTACTCTACAAAGCAAAGATCATGTTGACAATTTGGACGTTATTAGTTCCCTAATAAATTAATTCGTGAACTTGTTTTAGTGAATTATTATGTCATTGTCATCATCCTCATGTTATATTATGTTATCTTTGCTTACGTGCATAGATGAACTTAGTATGATTATGACTGAGATCATTCTAGATAATCATGGCTTGATATAAATGATGTGACAAAAGTCCTCAAAGGGTCTGTAATGCAATGATGATGGATAGTTTTGGTATGATTATGACCAGGGTGATTCTCAGATAGTCACGACCATTGATAATTTGATGAAAATCCTCGACCGTGGGTACAGTGGATGATTAGATATTGTGGTTTATTCATTAAACCGAGTCTTAGTGATAAAATTGATGAAAACCTTTTAAAACCTAAAAGATAGTAGACTTTATTTTCTACTTGACTTTTTTAATGGATCAGATATTCCAAACAGCTTAAACCGGTTGTCTATTGTATTTTATCGCTTTAACATTGTTGAAGACTATTGATAATTTATTCGCATTATCTTAGTTATAATATTTCTTATCGGGCTAGTTGAGCTCACCTTTTTCTTTCACCGTTTCTCTTCAGAAATGAGAATATAGTCGACGAGTCGGGGAACGGAATAATGGTCCGTAGAGATAAGATTAGTAGTCCTCACTATTCTGTGAAATAAGCGTGATAATAATTGTAATGAGGACTCCTTTTGAGTTTGTATAATATCTAGTAGACAATATTTGTATTCAAACTCACAGTTTATGTCGTATTGTACACGACAGTTATATTAGTAAGTTGTATTTAAATTCTGTACCATATAAGTGGCGACCCAAGATCTAATTTTGGGGGCGTCACAATATTCCAACAGAATAATAAAGAATGGAATAACAGAAGAATTCACCATGCATGCGATAGACCGTATAGACAGGTTATTCTAACAGAATAATAAAGAATGGAACCAGGTCTAGCATAATTCGCACAGATAGGATATTCTAACAGAATAATAAAGAATGGAATAACAGAAGAATTTCACCATGTATGCGGTTGATGAGTGAGTTTTATACTCATAATTGAGTGTGTTTGAGCTTAATCTTTTGGTTGATTTTAAGTGTTTGTGTCTATTTATACATGTTTTATATTGTTTTGTAGGAATTGGGATAAAAGTTACTTGGATCGACGTTCGGGGTGGCTAGATTCGCGTTTTTGGCTTGCCATTTACACAACAGTCACTTCAGAGACAATTTGAGTATTGGTCCGGACCTTATTTCGAAAAAATCAAAGAATGAAAGTTGTAGATCTATGTCTCCTCTTTCCGAAACATCTTGAATCATCAAAATCGGAGTTCGGATGAAGAAGTTATGGCTATTTTCCCAAAGGACGTCAGAGCAGAAAATTTTCAGAAAAGGCCCCATCGTCGGGGCACCCATTTCAGGCCTATGCCCAGCGCCGGGTCGCTAGGGGGCAGTGTTCCAGCGCCATGCCAAGCGCCGGGGCGCTGGGGAAGAGTTTGGTCAAGTTTAGACGCGTTTTGGAGCAAATTTTGACATTTTTCTGACTTCAAATTGGATTGGGTTTGTTCCTAAGCTAAAAATTAGACTTGTAACCTATAAATACATGATGTAAGGCATAAAATAAGGAGAGAATACATTGATTAGATTAGAGATACACTCCATTAGATTAAAACATAAACCCTAGTTTTTATTAGTTTTGGAGATTGAAGCAACTTGGAGACCATAGATTAGAGCAGGAGCTTGAGGGAGATGGAGATTTGCTGACAACAGATTTATTCTCTTCTCTAATCTTACTTTTATCTTTTAATGTTTATTCAATTATGGATTCTTGATTTTAATTCATTAATTATGAACTAATTCTTTTATTAAGACTACCAATTGAACCTTTTATGTCTATAAATTAATTATTTGATTTATTCCAATTATTTATGTCAAGATGAATCGTTTATCTTGCCTTATGCTCATTGACTAATTATTTGATCAATAATTACCTTGTTACTCTTGAAGGAATTGAAAGAGGAGATCTAGGGTTAGAACTGGGCATGATAACATGTGACTTAGTTATTTGCATGACGAATAATTAGGTTCGTGAATTGAATGGAAATATCTGTTCACCGCATGTAACACATAAGAAATTGGAATTGAAGGAGTTTAATTCAATTGTTTTGCATAGGAATATAGCAAGATTAATCTGGATTAAATAGAAGTCATTTGATCACTTGAAAAATGACTTTTGGCATTTAAAAATTCTTATTAACAATTCAGTAGGCACAATAATTGAGATAATTGGATAATTGATTTATAGTTCATAATTGGGGATATTGAAGTCTTAATCTTTATTTATTTGAATTCATTTATAAAGCAATTCGGTTTAATTTGTTAATTTAGTTTTCTTAATTAGAAAAATCACACTTTGAAATTGTTTAAATAAAATTAATTTGGTTAAGAGTTAGTACTTGGTAATTTTTATTAAATAATTCTCCGTGGGAACGATACTCTACTTTCACTTTATTACTTGTTGACCGTGTATACTTCGCATAGACATGTTATTCCAACATAATAATAAAAAATGGAATAACAGAAGAATTTTACCATATATGTCATTGACTTGATGTATGCGAAAGTTATTCCAACATAATAATAAAGAATGGAATAACAGAAGCTCTCTTCATGAATACGAAAGAAATAATACCCATTACCTTAGAAAAAACTTGATATTGAAATAGTGAGGTAACCGACTTCTCTTATTTTTTCTCTCTATAATAATTGCTCTAAAGCTTTAGTGAATTGGTGAGAAATGAAGGAAGAATGAGCTTCTATTTATAGGAAAATATAGTTTCGATAATTGCACGTTTTTGGGCTCGAAATATTATAGTACAATACCTTCAACTTTTCTTTTATTTTTAATTTAGTCCTGCAAGTATTATCAAACTTGCACCACCTCCCCAATAATAGTAAATAATGTGAATCAATAGTTCAATCATGTGAATTAATAGTTATAATCATGTGAAAATCGAATTACAAAGATAAGATTCCATCTATACCTCCATTTTTAACTTAGTCATGAAAGTATTATAAATCTTGCACCAACTCCCCTAATAGTACAAGAATGTGAATCAATAGTACACACATGTGAACAAATAGTTATAATCATGTGAATTAATGGCAATTAATTGCTCATTTATCTAGTTAATTACCCGATCGGTCAAGATAACTTCCAGACATCAATTAATATCGAAATAAATATCGATATCCACTAACACTAATAATTTCAACACAATGGAACTATCAATTTCATCTTTAATCAACACGAACTTATTCATCATTAATATTATAACTCATAATATTTAACAACCAGTCGTTCCTGTGAAAGAGGGGCTTTTCAGATAAAATTTCTCCTTATTATGCCGCCGCATTTAGATGACCAAACCTCTCCTCGATGTAACTTCTAGACATTGTAAATATTGCAATTTAATAATATGAATAATTTTGTCGCCTCAATTATTGATTTAATAATTTATCATATAATGCGATGATAATCGTGACAATCATTAATATAGAGATACGATGTAACAATTCAGTAGCAATAATTGAGTATAACTGAAAGTGACTTCTCACGTAAACATCAATAATCAATACCGTAGTGCTACTACGCAACCACACGACATCGCATTTTTTTACTACCGGGTAGTTCAACGGTTTAATGGTAAAACTTCCGCCGTTATTTTTATAAAAAGAGAATTATGTCGCTTTCTAACTACGATAATACTTCCGTAAGGGGTCCACCAATGATTGTGTTGAGTCGTATTTAATATTCCCTCGTTAAAATAAATATTCCCCACCAATCGAATATTATATAACCACTGCTTACTTTTGCAAAATTTGTAAATATTACTCACAACTATAACATTATATCAAATCCACACCATAATATTCAAAAATATATTTTGAGAAAATTATTCTTTATTCATAAAAGTTGGGGTCTTACATTAACAGTTCAAATACAATGGTTAAAATTAAACAAGAAGATAATTAAGGTCAAAAGATATTAAATGAAGCGCAAATTATTAAAAAAAATTAATGAATACCAATACCAAATCTATGTAACTCTCATGGTGCCTCGACCACAACACCTTACAAAGGTACTTTACATATAAAAGTACACAAATAATAACCTGCTTTAGAAATTAAAATCTTTGGGAAAAGTTCAAGGAAACCTTCATACATGGGAGGCCATGAATCTAAGTTATGATAGATATCATATGCCCAGAGAATTATCCTTGTCATCCAATAGACCCCAAAGAAAAATGAGAAGATTACTATCATGTTCCTTCCAATGATGAGTCTTCTCTTGACATATAATTATCTCTCGCCATCTCCAAGTGAGAATTATATCTCAAATATACTCCAAGATCATATAGGTAGTGCTTGTAGATATACTCAGCAAGTGGATGTGCACAACCCTGTCTTATGATAACATGAGATTGTATGTCATTAGACATCTTGTATGATAGTGGCAAAATACCCTTCCAAAGTTGGGTTCTCATCAACCTATTGTTGTTCACCAAAATCAATTATCAAGTGACGTATAAAATACGACACGCATATCTTAGGTCCTTAATGAAAATATATATTGCATGTCATGCCGTTTTATAATGTATTGAGAAACTTCAACAGTCTCGGACCATCTCACTATTTCCCCATTATCCCCGCTCGACCCAAATACACTCTTATTACCTCGAAAGGAATTGTGAAGCAAAAAGGGTGAAACTAGCTAAAGAAAGAATATCATGACTAAAAGATAATTAAATTATCAATAGCATTCATCAGTAATAAATCAAAGATTTAGAACATATGGTAGATGATAAAACTTTTCAACCATAGTTGCAGCGGAACGAGCAATCCATTAAAAGAGTCAAATAGATCATCAGGTCTATTATCTTCTCCAAGTTAAAAATCCACCAATAATGTTTTATCCCTGTAACATCAATCAACAATTCCTGTCCACAATCATATGAATAACTCAATATCATAATTGTGATTTGAATTACTTTTCGCACCTAGGACGAAGATAATTTTCATCACCTATCTTCACCTGAAACATCAAAAATCATGGTTATACCAAATCACAATTTCTGCTCATAATCATACTAATAAATTCATCTTCAGACTACTACTAAAGATATACAATCAGATAACCAAGAATCAATAGTTCATCTTTGCACTACAGCCAAAGATATACAATCAAAACCAATAATGCCGAGACTCACCTTAATAGTATCATTACACCACGAATTATCCATGCACTACAAAAAGCAATGATATTCAGATTTTCAATTACTGGCCATGATTATACCCCAACAATCCACGGTCATAATCATACCAAGCCCATCTATCTGATGACGGACAAAGATGACTTTTACCACATCATTTGTAACATTACTATTATGATTATACCGAATAATCCTCGGTCATAATCATACCAAGTCCATCTATGCACGTAAGCCACATATGACTTTCAACACAATATAAGCATGAGGATCATGACAATGATATAAAGAATCAATCAAATGAGATAAAGGATAAATATTAAACATTTATAATATAATTTATCCAGGTTCAAGAATATCCCAATATTATCAATCACTTAATAATCTCATAATCTAATATCATTAATATTATAACAATATTTTAATCACTTCTTAAACTTATAAACAATTTATTTCAATTGTTTACACTTTACCACATAATGTATTTAATCATTCAAAATGTCATACTCATAAGATATCATCACCAAGGATCAAATCCTCATCAAAATATGTCGATATACCCTATATATAGGATTCCCAAGCCATAAAATCCTATTTTTTCAATTTTGTTACTTCACATAACATATTTAACTCATATGTTCAGAATAAACCATTTTCATGAAAAATACCAAATCAGTTCCAAAAATATTTCTTTTCAGAGATTTAGTAGAATATAGTCCCATAATGAACATATATTTTTCTCAAAATTTTTAAAATTCATTTACTATTTTTCAAAAATCAATTTCTAATTAATTCCTTAAGAAATTAGCTACCTCAAGTTTAACTCCAAAAATTTCCAAATCTTGGCAAAATCTTACACATGTTAACGTGAGCTTTCAGTTTAAATTTCATGGTCATCGGAGTTATAGAACTCCGGTTATAGCGTTTTTAAATCGAAAAACCTAAATATTGAAATGGTCATAAATTGCTCATTTTAAGTCGGAATGAGCTCATTTTTGGACATGAGGTACTTTATACCATATACTTTCATGTCCCAAAAGGCCAGAATTTTTCTCACAAATTAAATGGCCGAAAAAATTTCTTTTTAAATTTATGGCGAGCTTTTTTCAGTAAATTACGACTTTGGACTCCTTTGCTAAAATCAGTCCACACGAAAATCTACAACACCTTTTCCAGTGATTCCACTTGGATATGTTACAAAACTCATAGACCTAACTCTAGAATTTAACCTCACTCAAAAATTCAAAATATAATAGGACATATGGTCAATTGAATTTCATGTTCCGTTTTCACCAAAATCTGATTTTCAACCCTTTGTGATTTCTAAGAAACTTTCATGTTTTCACATATTAACCAACATAACTTATCATAACACTTACTAACACTACATATACCCATGGTTTTCATCAATCCATTGCTTTTATTATGACTTCCTTCATAATCAACATAACCGCATCATTTCCACAATTTAATAAGGAATGAATACAAAGGATCATTCACCACGCATGTATGGTAATCCAGATAGACAGTGTTATTCCAACAGAATAATAAAGAATGGAATAATGTATGATTCACCATGCATGCGATAGAGACCGCACGTATATGTTATTCTCAATGTAATAATAAAGATTTTAACCAGTCCGGCGTAAAACGTCATGCATGTGATATTCAACGTAATAATAAAGAGCGGAACCAGTTCCAAGATAAAAACGCATGTATGAGGATATTCCAATGTAATAATAAAGAATGAAATAACAATGAAATCACCATGCATGCGATAGATCGCATGCATATGTTATTCCAATAATAATTAATGGAACCAGTCAGGTAATAATACGCACCTTGCGAGGATATTCAACGTAATAATAAAGAAGGGAATAATAGAAAGAATTTCACCATATATGTGGTACTTTGCATAAACAAAAGTTATTCCAACACAATAATAAAGAATGGAATAATGTAAGTTCTCTTCATGAATAACGAAAAGAATAACACCTCTTACGAGTATAATAAATAATATCCCTTACCTTATAAAGAAACCTGGATATAGAAGTAGTGAAGTAGCGAGAATACTCTTCTTCTTTCTCTCTATAGATTTTCTCTCTCTATAGCTTCTCTCATAATTTCTCTCTTTAGAGTTTCAAAGAATTAAAGAAATAATGAAGGAATGAGCTTCTATTTATAGAAAAAGCGAGAGTGGCTTTTGTCTTAACGAAAGGGTCAAAATGACTCTTGATAATATCAAGAGACAACGACTATTTGCGAAGGGGCAATTAACCCTTGGAACACCAAAGAGGCAAAGTAACTCTTGGTAATATTGAAGAGACAACTACTATTTGCGAAGGCAATTAACCTTGAAACAATCGAAAGGGCAAGTTACTATTAAAACTTTAAATCAACGATCCATATTGATTTACTATTATAATTTCAACCAACGGTTTGAAAAATTAGCACATCTCCTCATGGAATAATATTGTACCCAAAAATGATTTGGACTGAAAATAAATATATTGTTCGGGTTAATAGTACCCCGTGAATAGTACTCGTGAATAGTAACTCGTGAATAGTAACTCATGAATAGTAACTCGTAAATAGTAACTCATGAATAGTAACTAGTGAATAGTAACTCATGAATAGTAACTCGTGAATAGTACTTCAAACACGAAAAGTGCCCCCGAATAATTCGAATCAACAATATAACCTTCGGACATCAATTATTATCGAAATAAATGTCGATTTCCACTAAAGACAAATAATTTCAACACAATGGAACTATCAAATTCATCTTTAATCAACACGAACTTATCCATCATTAATATCATAATTCACAATATTTAACAACCAGGTCGTTCCCAAGAAAGATGGGGCTTTCCAATAAGGATTTCTCCCTATTGGCGCGCAATTAGGTGACCAAACTTCTAGACATTGTAAATATTGCAATTTAATAATATGAATAACTTTGTCTTCTCAATTATTAATTTAATAATATTTAAAATATTGACAATAATTGAATAAAACTGAGTGACTTCTCACGTAAGCATCAATAATCAAAGATATTGTACAATCTGCAGCCACATGCGGCAACCACGCCAGACATCTTGTTTTTTTATCAATTTAACCGTTTACTAAATAGAATAATAATTATAAAAATTGAATACTTTCATTTCATAAAATTCGGGCTCTCACATATTATGTTATTGAAATTACATAATTGGGGATGAACAGTGGGTTCACAAATTCAAACTACACCGACTTGACTGAGCTTTACAACAAATATAAGGGAAATGGTTAGGGTTTTTTTTTTATTTAAAAAAAATTCCCTTTTCATATGCCCATCTTCATTATTTTTGCTATAGGTATTTTTTAATATGTTCATTAATTATGTATCCTCGATAATTCTATTTTCTTTTTAACATTCACATTTAGCATACTCTCCTTTTTCCCCATAAAAAATTCTTATTTGTAAGGCAATTCTTTTAATTTATCCTCTTCTAATTGAAGTATTATAAATCATAAGACTTTGCACCTTAACTTTACATAAGAAGTTCTAATGCTGTGGGAATGTATAATTTTCATTAATTACAGTAAATTATCATGATTTTATACGATGGCCAAATATTCTCTTCATCTCTTGTGCTAAAGTCTGTTTTGACAATTTGTCTAGAACATTACTCCACTATTTAAGCTTTAGTTTGCTTTGTTTTTGGATTTGTTGAGGTTTCAGTGTACATATCATAATCAAATGTTTAGGACTTAATTCAGTATTTATTTGCTGGCTACACAAATTGAAACGATTTTTATAATCTGACTTTTTGTGTTAAATTTTGTTGCAGGATAAAGGCTTCAGTCTCTTTGACTAAATTGAGTGTTGTTATGAAGAACTCCCTTCTGAAGTCGTCGCGCTTTAGTTTTGCGTAGAAGGCTTTTTGGATTCTCTACTATATTCATGAATATCAGCAAACTAGTATATTCTATGTAAATTTGATGTAAAATGTAAATGTAAACGCTAACACAGTAAATTCGATGTAAATGAGCCGCCTTCAACTTAATAATATGTTTTCTATTTGATCATGATGTTGAAATATTTTTTAATTTGTTAGAAATCTTAATAATATGTTGTAAATTTGCGTTGAAATATTTTTTGATTTGTTGAAAATCTTAATAATATGTTTTTTATTTGACCATGATATTGTGTTGAATACTTTCAACTTGGAAGCAAGCCGGATTTGTAGATATTCATTAATTGATTGTCATGATTGAAAGAAACCACATGGGGTTTGGTCTTTCCCACTTAACCACCAGTAATCAAGAAGGGAGTATTTTACATTTACCACTTTTTTGATCTGACCATGTTCTTCTCACGCCGCTTTTGCGTTTGACGTACACACACACACACGCTTAAATTGGATGAAAAATTGACGCTTTGGCAACTCAAAAAAAGTCGGAAGTTTAAATATAGTTTTACTGATTACAAGTGATTAAGTGAGAAAACGTCCAAATTCCAAATGATCATCTGAATTTATTCTTACTTTTAATCTTCCACAAATAAATAAATCAGAATACTGTTGATAAGATGACAAAATCATACCTACTAGGGCCACCAGTATTTAAGTTTGGGAATAATAAGATAAATTAATTTAATAGAAACTAGTTTATGACGTGGATGCATATCATTCTCTAAGTATTATCGGATGTGATGGGTCAGCTAATTTCACTGATCAAATTGCTAATTTCTTTTAAATCTTAATTTTTCCGTTTGAAAATATAACACAGTTATTGGATTTTTTTGTTAAAAAATAGTTTATTAAATTTAAAATTTATATGATTCATTTTAAATTATAAACAATAAATTTATAATTAGTAATACTTTTTTATATAATTTATAATATTGACTAAAATTAAGTGAATTTATAAAATTTATTTATGAGTTTAAAAAAATTTCTTTGAAAAAAAATATTATAACTCTCCAGCAGCCCCAGTTAACTGAACCAGCACTGGACCTTTTAATTCAAGTAAAAACAGATCAGTATAGGCAGGCAGGCAGGCAGGCAGGCAGGCAGGCAGGCAGGAATTCACAGTCCAAATTATGTTTTTAAAAAACAGCTAATGCTGTCTAGAGTATTTAGGAGTAAGGTTTACCTGACTATTGTCAAGAAGATTTCTTACATTACATGCCTAGTTATGGTTTATGAGATAGATTTCATTTACTACTGGAAGTTGGAAGTATGCTTTCTACCGAGAAGAATGCCAGCCCGCTTAAGTGAAGTGAGGGCAGCCCTGAATCACAAGTGGTAAGAGAAATAACTTCTCTTGGCTCCCTACATGCAATATTATTATCCATGTAAGACTAGTTACAACTTCTACTATCTGATCATTATAAGATGGAAAGGTTTGGCTTCTGTTTTGTATGATCCAAGCGTACATAAACAAATAAGGACATTAAGATCATCTTTTTTTAACATTTCGGCAAAGTCAGTTCAAGCCTAGATAAGTAGGCTTACTTGATGATAGTATTTGTAAGGACCTCTCCTCTATCTTCCTGAGTACCCCGAGTTATTTTGCAAGCGTGAAAAGAAACAAATTCGCATTATAAGCATCATCATAACATAACAGTGTGCCACCAAAATTTTCATCTTTATGGAATGCCTTGGGGACATAACCAACTTTCTTAAGATGCTGACTAAGTCCACCAATCATCTGATATATACTCTGTGATCCTCATCATCCAATTCAATTGAGCTAGCCCCTGAAAGCTTCTGGCTTCTTCCATTTGATTGTACGTACAAGTTAATTGCCTCCTTCACAAACCCCTTTTCAGCATACCCGGATATTATAATTGTCCAGGAAACCAAATTCTTGACAGGCATCCTATCAAACAACATTATTGACCAAGACACAACATTCCTATCAGGCATTTTCTCAAAAAGTTCAAATGCTGCATTTAAATCTCCGGCCTTTGCACACCCAGTACTCCAACTCACCGTATCTCTGTCAGGCATTTCATCAAACATTCCCTTAACTCACCCACTTTCACCAAACCACTAATCATGGAGTTCCAAGAAACGGTATCTCTCTCCTCCATCACCCAATCCAAAACAACTTCCTGGCAGCATGAACACCTAACAACCCACACATGGGAATAACTATCAATTAACGAATTCGGAACGAAAATATCTGAATAAAACCCATATTTCCCGATATGGGTATGTATCATTCTCACAATTGGAAGCGAAAAATGACCCGAAAACGCCAAACACCAGAACTTCGAGTTTTGAATGTGAGCTCTGATCATAGTATTGTATAAATGCACACTGGGTTGTTGAATTTGGCAGAAAACATAGAAAACGCAGTGACGAGTTTTGGTGCCACAAATGGGTCTTGGTGAAGATAAGATTTGTAAATAAGTGCATGAACTTGCTTAACCTGGATGAGGTTATTGCATTTGTGGAGGTCTGATAGTGTCTTTGTTCGAATAGCCTCCGCGTTGAGACCCACGTCGGAGCTCCAATTGGTGTGGACGCTTGCATTTAGTTGATTTATTTAACGCATTCTTTGCATTGTAGAGCAGAACAAATGGTTTATCTTTATTGCTTATATTAAAAAAGGTTTAGTTGATTTATTTTAACCACCGCATTCTTTGAGTTGAAGTGTAGAGCAATTAGCAAGTGCATGAAAACGCAGCGTGAAAAGAGGGTGTAACAGAAAAGTCGGAGAAAATATCTAAAATACCCTTCAAACCCACTCGATTCTCGAATCGATAAAAAACGCACCCAAATTTCGCAAACTCTTATATTCGATCTATACAAAAGCATACAATATCTATGTGAATTACAATTAGAAACTAGAATTGAGGCGATTCTTTGATTTATTCTTTTGTCAATTCTTCGATCAAGTTATGGAAAACCTAATTGATTTTGAATCACCGATTTTAGAGTGTGGATCTGCGAGGTTTTGGAGTCCGATTAAGAGGCGAAATGTCTTCCTCGAAGCGGGAGCTTATTTTTCTCGATACTTCAACCGATTAGGTTTGGAGTTTTCGCTCATATCAGCAGGATCTTTTCTCTTCACTTCTTCTCATCTCTCTTCTTTCTCTTTATCAATGTAAGAGGGGTGGTGGGCTCGATTAGTGAATCCTTTTTGCAAAGAATCTCGATATTGTTTTAGTTTTGGGAAAAAATTTGTGGGAAAAATTCAATTTAAGTAATGATGAATCGGGTCGTTTTGTTCGGTCATTTCGTGTGAATGAATGAACTGTAGCGCTTGTCATTTATTTCATCCCTTAAATTTTCTACTTTTAGTAAATGCCATCACCCTCAAGAGGCTAATTAGAAGGGAATACCTCCAATTTTGAGGCCAAAGGTGTGGTTTTCATCGTCTCGGCAAGGCACTAAGAAGAAATCAACGGACTCATAGTTATTACAATGATTTGATTGTTGCAGATAATAACCCGAGGGACTTTATTCATTCTCCTCCTAAACCGTAAGAATTGCAAAGACTACGCAGTATGTGTTTTATATTTCATATAGTTAATCTATGAAGTCCTGCTATTAACAAATCGCCAAGGAAAAAGAGAATCAAGAACGTGTTTGTCTTTTAATGAATCGATGTGCTAACTTCTTCCCATTTTAATTATAACTCAGAGACATACAAATGGAGTACTAAAACAAATGGAGTACCAAATCGGCACTCTCACATCAAGATCAGGTGGGTCGATGTCCCTCCATCCCTCAGAGCCCTTGTTGTTAACGCTTGATGTAAAAAAATGGGTTTTAGTAATGAATGGGAATTAGAAAAATTTTCCCCTTTTTTTTTCTTATTGTTTTTTGGTTATGGATTGTGATTCTAGAATTGAAACTTGGAAACATATTGCAATGTTAATGGAAGAATTTGGGAATTCTATTTGATATTCATTCAGAGTGATCAAGATTTCATTTTTTTGTTGGATTCTTGTTTTTATAAATGATTTTACAAACCGGGTGTTTTAAATGAGGTAATTTAGTCTTTAGCCAACTCAACTAACGGGTTAAGACTTTAAAGCACTTTTTCACTTCAACTCAAAAGGCCTGGAGTTTAAATGTAGGTTTACATCTCTACGGTGGTTAAGTGAAAACCGCCAAAACCCTGTGTGGTCATCCTAACTTAACCCTTAAAAAATAAAACCAAATAAACAATAAACTAGAGAGGATATTTGGTTAAACAAGAATATAATACGACGCTTTAAGTGTGACCTATACATAGTCAAATACATAAAGATGTAATATAAATAAAATCTTTAATATACAACAAGAGAGTACATAAATATAAATATTGTCTTCTGCATAATATCCACTCTCGTAATAAATCCTCATTACATTTATTATCACACTATTTAACAGTATTAGTGAGAACTACTAATACTATCATTAAGCTTCACTAGTCCCGAATGTTCTCATTTCCTCAAGAGAATAAAGGAAAGAAAGGGTGATTCAACTAAAGAAATATTATGACTAAGATAATGCGAGAGATCATTAATCTTCAAAAAGTTAAACCGATAAAATATAATCTTTCAAGTTTAAAAGGAACATACAATTCATTAAAAGATCAAGTAGAATAAAATCTACTATCTTTTATGATTTAAAAGGTTTTTCATCACTTTTATCACTGGACTCAAACAATAAATAATCCACATCATCCCCGTTTTCACGACCAAGGATATTCATTAGTATCACAACCACAAATTATCCATGCACTATGGGTCAAGGATATTCGTGTATTCATCAATGGTCATGATCATGTCAACAATCGTCCATCAATGCATTACGAGCCAACGAGGACTTTTACCACGCTATTTGTAACATTACTACCATAATTACACCGAATAATCCCTCGGTCATAATCATACCAAGTCCATCTATGCACTACAGCCCACGTATGACTTTCAAAAATATAAACATGAGGATGATGACAATGATATAAGAATTCAATAAAACAATTTCAAGAATTATTTTATTCAGAACTAATAACGTCCAAATTGTCAACACGATACTTTTTGTGAGAGTAAAATTCAAGAATGCTCGTAAGAATATTTTCATGAAAAGATATCGGATGAAGCGTAAATATCAAGGATATTCCACTAATTTTATGGAGTATAAAGTCAAAACTTTAACCAACCGAGTTTAATAAAGAATGGAATAACAAAAGAAATCACCGTGCATGCGGTACTTAGCGTAGATAGGTTATTCCAACGAACAATAAATAACGGAACCCAGTCCCAGTAAAATGCATGACGTGGATATTCCAATGTAATAATAAAGATGGAACCAGTCCGATCCCATTATCGCCCATCGGAAGAGCTATATTCGATTTTATCTCCTATACCCTTCACGCCGCGGGGGGTGGATATATTAGACCGTTGCCTAAAAGCTAAAGGTCGTCACTTTGTCATAGTTACATCGATTACATGACTAAGTAGGTAGAGGCGAAACCACTTCTGGCCAATAACTGAACAAGAGTGCACAAAGTTCATGAAAGAGTCAGTAGTGTTTCGCCGGGATCCCTAAGGTGTTGATATTGACAACTGACGCCAGATTCGTGGGTTCAAAATTTGAAGGATTTTTAAAGAATCAGAGGATTCAACACAAAGAAGACTTCTGTGGCTCATCCACAATCGAATGGGCAAGTCGAGGTGACCAACAGACGTCAATTGAATGGAATCAAGCGCAGATCGAATGAAGCTAAAGGAAGATGGCCGAAGAATCATTGAAATCTTTGTGGGCTTCTTGAACTACACCGAGGACCACCATGGGGGATTCACCATTTCGATTGGCCTATGGTAATCGATGCCTTAGTCCCAAATCAAATCGGATCTCCAAGTCTTCGGGTGAGTCAGTTCAGAGAGATCTACAATGACGAAGGACTGAAAGCTAACCTAGACCTGCTAGAAGAAGTCAGAGAGGTAGCTTTGCTTAAATTGGCTGCTTATCAACGAAGGGTAGCCAAATATTACAACAAAGGGGTCAAACTTTGTAGATTCGAAGTAGGAGACTTCGTCCTTAGAGAAGCCGAAGCATCTACGCCTCAGAACACAGGAAAGTTAATCCGAACCGGAAGGGTCAGATGAGGTGATCGAAGTACCAAAGCCAGGTACTTATCGGTTAAAGGCACTAGATGGTTCCGAGATCAAGAATACTTGGCATGCTGGCAGGCTTCGGAAATATTTTCAATAAAGATTAAGTCGCCACTCTAAGTCAGTATACGATTGTTCATTATCAATAAAAAGTTACTTTTTCACTATTGATCCTGGTCCTATTTGTCCTAAGGTCACAATGTTGTAAGGAGGTATGGTAGGACTCGTTGGCCATTCGATGGCAGCCCATAAAGGTCCTTATGATCCTATATTGATTTTACCAGGGTGGTAAATCAATGGTCACTATTGATCCTTATATCTTGGTCCTTATATACTTGTTATACCCTGAGTGGTAAGCAAGATTTTGATGGTGCAAGGAGGATCGGCTAAATTCACCTCACACATGACCGATCTCACACTTCGGTACCGATGAGTATATATTACTTTATTTTGTTAAGTGTTGAGTTCAGTTCCTTCAATTCGATTAAGTTGAATCCGTCATCTCCAATTAAATTCATTCATTTCATTTCATAATTAAGCGTTATATATCGATATCGATTCACTAGTTGGGTTCGGTTTATTGATCTTTGAATTATTGACAAGAAATTAATCGAGATGAAGTCATAATCAAGACAAATTGAAGATTCATCAATAAAATAAAATGCTCATTCATTCAAGTCGTTATAAACTAATCACATGAAATGAAAAAGTTTAAAGTAGTTAAATTTTTACATAGAATAAAAACGGACTTTTAATTCGAACGTGCAATCATTGTAAGACCTTTAATTTTATGAAATAAAAGTATTCAATTTTTTTTTTAATTACTATTCACGAAGTTACTATTCATGAGTTACTATTCACGAAGTTACTATTCATGAGTTACTATTCACGATTCTACTATTCATGAGTTACTATTCACGAAGTTACTATTCACGAAAGTACTATTCATGAAGCATGATAATTTTTTTTTCGTAGAAGGCATTACTCAATAATTATTACGATAAATTATTGCTCAATATTTTATTTTCTTGATTCAATAATTGCTACGTTGATATTTTATATTATTGTTGTTTGATAATTGTCACGGCACGATATTTTTTCATTATCTGAGAAATAATTCATATTATCTGAATAATATTATTGGATAACATTATTGGCAATGTCTAGAAAGTTCTGTCTAAGGAGAGGTTTGGTCACCTAATTGCGCGCCAGTAAGGAGAGATCCTTATTGGAAAGCCCCCTCTTTCCTGGGAACTGCCTGGTTGTTAATATTGTGATTATGTAATATTATTTGTGAATAATTAATTATTGATTTTTATGATGAGAAAAATATTTATTTTATGTGGATATAGATGGAGAAAATTTTTAAAGTGACAATTGTTGAAAATTAAAATTTTATCTTTTTCTGATAAAATAATTCATTTAAATATATTATTATATTTTAATAATATAATAATGGTGATATTTTTACAACGAATGTGGGATATATGAGTATACTGAGGAGGAAAGAATATTTTTGTTACAATAAATGTTTAAAACATGTTAAACATGTCGGTTGGACCCCATTTATTGAATGAAATTTGATTATAGTATAAAATCGTCTGTTTGTGGATTTCGGCCAATTTACATTTGGAATTCGGAAAAATTTCTTCTCGCAAAGTTGTAAAGAATTGAATTTCCTATAAAAACTTGCGAGATTCGAATTTTCCAAAAAAAAGGCTATTTATTATGAATTATTGAAGTTCCTGATTAATTAATTATTATTTTTTGGAGTTTTAAATTAATTAATTATGAAAAACATTTTTGTAAGTTTTGTAAGGTGAGATACTTGTGTTGTTGAAGTTTGAACAAAAAAAAAAGTGGGCGTAGGAATTCAAATTTATTATATTAATAATTTATTAAATTTTACTGCTTTGGTGTTAAAGTATTTTCCTATAAATAGGGTGTTTAGGTTAGATTGAAAATCACACCGTAAATCAAGTTTTCTCTCTATATTATCGGCGTATTCTTGTGAGTATTTTGAGTATACTTTGAGTATTGCTATACGGTGCAAGTTTAGTTCGTCATTATTCCAATGGGCATCTTTCTTTCTTTTTGAGGTAAAGACAATGATGAAAATTATCTTCGTCCCCGGATGAGAAGAGAAATTTAGAATCACAATTATGATTATAAGTTATTTATATGATTGTGGAAAGGAACTGTTGATTGATGTTACAGGGATAAAACATTGTTGGTGGACTTTTAACGCGAGAAGACAATGTTTTATAGTCTATTCGACTCTAATGGATAAAACATTGTTGCAACTATGGTTTAAAAGTTTTATCATCTACCATATGTTCTAAATCTCCCCTTTATTACCGATGAATTCTATTGATAATTTATTTATCTTTAGTTATAATATTCTTTATCGAGTTAGTTGTGCTCACCCTTTGTTTCAAATTCTTTCGTGTAATAAAAGTGTAAATAGGCGGGTTGTTGAGGGATATAAGTGAATATAACGGTGGTCATAGTTGTTGAGGTTCTCCTAAAGAGGTGAAAGGCGAACCCAACTTTTGTTTTGTCACTATCATACAAGATGTCTAACGACATCTCGTGTTATCATAAGATACGTGGTTGGTTTCATCCACTTGCCGATATATTTACAAGCACACTATATATAATCTTCGTACCCTCCGATATATACCTTTAGAGACAATGATTTGATATGATTCAAGTTGGGAAGAATACGATATCTTCTCGTTTTTCTTTCAATCTATCAGGTGATAATTACGTGGCCATATGATATCTACCATAACCTAAAAGCATGGCCTCCCACGTATGATCTCTTGAGCACTTCCCAAAGATTCTAATTTCTAAAAACAGGTTTTGACCCGTCATCCGTACAAACTCAAGATCCTTTATTTTTGTTGGCGAAATTTGTTGTAATAAAGTTGGCCTTGTTTTCGCCTATATTTGGCGACTCGTAATGGGTTGGATGGAATGGACCGGGGTCGTTATAACCGGGCCTTCGCCCCGAGCCTCCAATGCGAGCAACCGATAGCTTTTCTTTTCCTCGCCTTCAATCTTCACTCTCCTAAATATACCTTTATGATTTCAAAGATTAAGTTCGTCCAATCCTCCTCATTTTTTGCCTTCAGAGAGGTTTTCTTCCCTCAAGATCCTTTATTTTGTGGCGAAGTTTGTGACGCTTGGCCTTATGCTTGTCGCTTCTTCGTCTCCGGCCTTGAGCCTCGCCCATCCTCACTGCCTTAATCACAAGAAAACTCCTCGGATGTCCTTGAGATCCATTTTCTTCTAGCCGATCTAATTCGCGATTAAAGGCTTGATGGTATGAAAATCATCTTCATCCTCGGCCTCTTAACTCGTCGTCGATGTCTTGATTCCATCCTAGCCGATCTAATTACTCTTCAAGGTCGTTGATGGTATGAAATCATCTTCATGATCGCCCTCTCACGATCCAAGGTTGATTTCAGCATGTTTATCTCCGCCTCATGAAATCCTCCTCGAACTTCCCCATTTATGTGTCTTTGACGCAAACGCTCAAGACAAATAAGCAATTATATTTTTAAAATATTCAAGTCAATGTCCAAATATCCAAATGAGAACAGAGAAATAGAAGATAAAGAAATTATTATTTACCTTAGCGAAAATAGCTCATCCCTCATCGAAAGGATTTCAAATCCGTATGATCATCGAACCGGTGGTCGCGTTGTTCCGCATTTAAAGATCCAAAGAGGTCGAAGGGAAATTTCCATCAATCTAGGCCACAAGGTCGGAGACCCCATAGCCTCGGCATGATAACCCTGACCTGAAGGACCGGGTCGTTCGGGAGAAGGTCTCGGCCTTTCGGGAGAAAGGGCTGGCTGTTCAGGAGGGGTAGGGTCCACATGTATGGTTTCAATTGGAGGGGATCTATTTGGGGTGGGTCCTTGAGGGGTGAGGCGGAAGCGCAGAACTCGGATGGCTATCAGGAGTGCGCTTCCTCTTCCGGATAAGCGTTGGAATCATTTCGTCCCAGTCACCGCTTGACATCTATATCTCTGAGGGGGCACGAAGGGTGGGATGATCAAGACCGAGGTACCACAGTTCTTTGATGAAGAAGCGGGGTTATTTTAGTTTTTAATTTTTTGGTCCGGAGGACACTTCTTCGATCAGGACGATCGAGTAAACCTCCTCGTCGAGGGATAGGTGTGGGGGTTGGCTCTGTTTCTGGAGTGGATTCAGAAGGGGTGACAAGAGGTGCTGACCTGGGCTTTCTAGTGGCCCTCCTCTTCTGACGAGGATGGAGGGTCTCTTCCGGTACAAGAACCTCTTCAGCCTCTGGTTCTTCTGTTTGGAATTCGTCCGTATGAATTTTCTTGGTTTGCCTTAGCCGGAGAGTAGCTTCATTGGTAGATTCTCAACACCAAGACTTCCTGACAAAAAAATCTCCGAACTCCTTTATTTCTAAGGAGCTCATTCGATCGAGATAATCTGATAAAACAAGCAATCCTATGTTAAATTACACATCATAAAATATTTTCAAAATTTTATATATATGAAATAAACCAAGATTTACACTTATGGTCATATAACCATGCCTCGCTTGAGAGAGAGTCCATATTTCCACTCTTCCTTGGGGAAATTGTCGAAAAGTTCCATCATTTCAACTTCCCGCTTCTTCGAAATGTCTCCAAGTCGGCAGAGATCTTCTTCGTCGCCTTGCCCGATTCGGTAAGGAAGAAATTTCGGGACCTTTAACGTAGAACCACTTCTTGTGCCATCCCCTATTGCTCGAAGGAGTGTTTACCAGTGAACGTCTCTCGAACTTTTCTCCCGACTTCAGAGAATGTTTGTTAAGGGCCTTGAACCCCTTCTCTTGGACTATCTTATATATGGTGAAGAAGAAGTCAAGGGAGGGCTCAACGCCCAACTCATGGCAGAAGGCCACAAAGGCCAGAATGTGAATGTAAGAATTTGGTACCAACTGGGCAAACCCCACCCCAGGAACCCCAGTATGGTCACTATAAAAATGTGCAGGGGAAAATGAACCCCCTTCTCGAGTAAGGTCACAGGGACGGCCGTCCAACCTTCCGGCCGTTGGTACATCTTTTCACCGGATCTGGGAACCCTGACCGCGTGGGTATCCGGAATATGGTGCCGAGATCGAATCCTCTTTAGTTCAGCCTCAGTCACGATAGAGGGAGTGTTGGCGTGCGAGAAGCGATCCGTACTCCTGTAGTATTCAGAGGGGTTTTTGGAGTTTTTGGTTTGGGGTTCATGCTCGTGATTCCTTCACGAGGGTTAGGATTTGGTGGAACGACGGTGATCGGTGTTACCAGTATGGGGGAACTTTGTTCAGAGTTTTGGGAAGCCATTTTTGACGGTTTTCAGAAAAAGATCAGAAAGTTCAGAAGGCGCTCGAATTTCAAATGGACAGTAAAAAGCTCACAAATTTGGTAAAGTTATCCTTTTATACCGATTTTTTAATGGTGTTCAAGGCCTATATTAAATGTTAATAATGATTTGGAATTTGAATGGGAAGCGTCCTTTTCCCGGTCCGGATATTTAATAGATGTGGCCTTTTCTCGATTTGGGCCTTTATTCTCCTCTCATTTCATTTCGTGAACAATAACCGCACATTTCAATTACTTACTATGGATCTTCGATAAATATCATGGACCATTTATAGTTTTCTATTAAACATTTTGCTCAACAAAAACTAGGGGGCAATGTTTGGGTCATGGTATTTTCTCTCGTCAATAGGAGTAAATTGGGCTTACTCATTTATTTAATCCATTGGGCCTTTATTATTGAACTATGAAAGTCATTGAGCCCAGTCATCATATTATTTCCATTTTAACCTATAAGATCGGGTCGGTTCGGTGGATCGATTCTTTGGACATTTTAATATCAATTATTTTGACTTGCAATGATGAAAAAGTATGACGGTTGACTAGAGCACCTGCCATGCATTAATGTGGATGGGATCATAACCCACGGTGGTAGAAACAGTAGCCAAAAGCAGTGGATAGACTACATGTAGTCGGCAGAACCCATCAGATCAAGGGATGTGTCGTAAGAGTAGTGGGTACCGGAACCCGTGCAAGGAGAGTATAGCTTAGCAAGGAAGTCTTCACAAAAAGGTACGTTAACGTTCTAACACACATTATCATTGAGAATCACATACACACAGAGGATTATTATCTCTCTTTCAATACACTAGACATTTTCATCCTCCATTTGTTAACCTTGTGAACAACGTCGCTGACTTTCACGCTCGAAGCTATCCCCGACGGAACCGCCATCGTCAAGCTTGTGGTGTTTATCGTGTTTCTTTAAGCGTGATCGTATGCCTTACGTGATTGGGACGTGGCAGGAGATCTTGGCGTTAACACTATGCATAATAAAATATAATATATTCTAATTATTGTCTAATAAAATAGATAAATTTATAAAAGTATTCTGTTTTATATATAAAGATTTTACTATTAGCCTAATAAAACGAATAACTTTATAAAAGTATTCTGTTTTATATAAAAAGCTTTTCTGTTTTATTACATTAATAATATTAATAAAACAAAACTTCATCATCATTATTATTATTCACACTATTAATCGACCAGGTCGTTCCCAAGAAAGAGGAGGCTTTCCAATAAGGATTTCTCCCTATTAACGCACAATTAGGTGACCAAACCTCTCCTTGGCAGAACTTCTAGACATCGTTAATATTGCAAATAATAATATTAATAACTTCGTCATCTCAATTATAAATTATCAACAATAACTGAATCAATTAACGTGAGATACTTGTCGCAACAATTATCAAGCAATAATTGAACAAAAACTGAGTGACTTCTCACGTAAGCATCAATAATCAATATCGTGTGCTACTATGCAACCACGCGTATTCCTCTACTATTAACACATGGTGTTTCAACAGTTAACGGTAAAACTTCCGCCGTTATTTTCATAGAAAATATTTTTGTCATTTTCTCGATCCGACAATAATTCCGTTGTGAGGGTCCTCCAATGATTGTCTTGCCGCATTTAATATTCCCTCGCTTAAAACGAATATTCCCAGACCAATCGAATATTATATAACAACTTGCACAGACTTTGCAAAATTTATAAATATTACCCACAACTATAACATTATATCAAATTTATTCCATAATATTCAAAAATGATATTTATAGAAAATTCATTTTTATTCATAAAAGTTGGGTCTTACAATCTCCCTTCTTATGAAATTTCTCCTCGAAATTAGGGTACGACTGGTATGTCAAGAGGTAAGGATACCTTGATTTCATTTCAGATTCTAACTCCTGTGTCATTTCCTCAACATCGTGGTTCCTCTATAAAACTTTGACTTGAGGTATAACCTTGGAGCGTAGAATATGTTCCTTTTTATCTAAGATTAGAACAGGAAGCTCTTCATACGTTAAATCTTTCGTTATTTCGTTCGGTTCTAACTCAATAATGTGGTTCGGGTCTTTCACATATTTACGTAACATGGATATATGAAAAATGTTATGAACACGTGACATACTTGGCGGTAAAGCGAGTCTATAGGCTACAGTCCCTACTCGATCGAGGATTAAAAATGGGCTAATGAATCAAGGATTGAGCTTTCCTCTCTTTCCAAATCTCGTAACTCCTTTCAATGGAGCAACACGCAACAACACATCATCTCCAATATCGAATTCCACGTCCTTTCTATGAAGATTAACATAACTCTTTTGTCGGTCTTGTGAGATTTTTATACGTTGCTGGATCGTTTGTATCTTTTCCGTAGTCATATACGTGATTTCATTCCTAGGCCCAAACAGAAATTGCTTCACCCACCTCATCCCAGCATACTAGAGAACGACACTTTCTTCCATATAACGCTTCGAATGGAGTGTGACGCCCCCAAAATAGGTATACATCACCTATTCTGAGTCGCCAAATACATGGTACATAATACAAATATAATCTTTAATATACAACAAGAGAGCTGTGAGTTTTAATACAACTATTGTCTTCCGATAATATCCACTCTCGAATAAGTCCTCATTACATTTATTGTCACACTATTTAATGTAATAGTGAGGACTACTAATACTATCATCCGACCGTCTACCCGCTTCTCCGACTAGTCCCGCCACGTTCTCATTTCCTCAAGAGAATAAAGTGAAAGAAAGGGTGAGCTCAACTAGCCCAAGAAAAATATTATGACTAAGATAATGCGAATAAATTATCATTAGTCTTCAACAGTGTTAAACTGATAAAATATAATAGACATCAAGTTTAACTACAGCGGAACATGCAATCCATTAAAAGTGTCAAGTAGAGAATAAAATCTACCATCTTTTATGATTTAAAAGGTTTTCATCACTTTTATCGCCGAGACTCTCACCAATAAATAATCCACCTCATCCCCGCACTCTACTACCAAGGATATTTATAAGTATCACGACCACAAATTATCCATGCACTTTACGGGCCAAGGATATTCGTGTATTCATCAATGGTCATGATCATGCCAACAACTGTCCATCATTGCACTACGGGCCAATGAGGACTTTTACCACATCATTTATAACATTATTTTCATGATTACACCAATAATCCCTAGTCATAATGTGACGCCCCCAAAATAGGTCCATTCCATCCAACCTATTCTGAGTCGCCAAATACATGGTACACAAATAACAACAACTTTATTAATACATTTGTCGTGCAAAATACGACAACATATATACTGTGAGTTTAAATACAATTATTGTCTTCTAGACAATATACATACCCAAATAAATCCTCATCACAATTATTTATACATTATTTTACAAAAATGGTGAGGACTACTAAACAACTCTATCTAGAACCTTCATTCCATACTCCGACTAGTACTCGCTACATTCTCGCCTCCTGAGAAGAAAAATGGAACAACAAGGAAAAGGGTGAGCTCAACTAGCCCAGTAAAGAATATTATGACTAAGATAATATAAAACAAATTATCGTCGTTAGTCTCCAACAGGGAAAAATCTAATAGAATACAATAGACAACCGGTTTTAAATCAATCTTCGCATGAAATAATAATTCATTAGAAGAGTTAAGTAGAGAATGCAAACTACTATCTTCTATATATGAATTTAAAAGTTCATCGTCGATATTCTATCCTCGTAACATCAATCAATATATATCCGAATCAAATATTCATCTTTGCACTACAGCCAAAAGATATTCATCATTAGTCATGTTCATCTAAACACTGCTCATCTTTGCACTCACGGGCCAAAGATATTAATCGATCATTATATTCATCTCAACACTGCTCATCTTTTACTACAAGCCAAAGATATTCAAGAATATCATCATTTAGGACTGAGGATGATGAAAAATATTTTAAAGAAAACGAATCCAAAGAAACAAAAGAACAAATATTAAGGATTCGTATTTTTAAATAATCCAAGTTCAAAAATACTTTATAAGTAATCGTAGTGGAGTAAAATTCAAGAATGATCAAAACATGGATACAATCAAAGCTAGTATCCAGAATAGATATTTTAAACGAAAAACAAAACTTTAATTTTTTCGTGAATAGTGTCGATATCGTGAATAAGTAACTCAGACACCAAAAGATAGAAATTTCACAAAAATATCATCATGCTTCACTTACGTGAATAGTAACTTCGTGAATAGTAACTCGTGAATAGTAACTCATAAATAGTAACTCATGAATAAGAAACCCGACATGAAAAAGTTCCAAATTTGATAAAAGTTCCAACCAATATTTCAAAGATAATGATATTGAAGAAATAATATCATTTGAGAAGAAAATAACATCCCTTACCTCGAAAGACAAGATTTCTAGTTGAAACACCTGATATAAAGCTATGACTTGAACTTGCACCGTGATATAGCAATACTCAAAGTATACTCAAAATACTCACAAGAATACGCTTCGATAATAAAGAGAGAGAAAACTTCAGCTTTACGGTGTGATTTTCAATTCTAACCCAAGACCCTATTTATAGGAAAATGCTTAGAAACACCAAAAGTAGAAAATTTATTAAAATATTTATTATTATTTTCTAAAACTTCCTACGCACATGTTTCTTAATCCAAGATCAGCCACACATGTAGCCCACCTCCCAAAAAGTAATAAAACGTTTTCTTATTTAAATTATTTTAAACTTCCAAAAATCAATTATTTGAAGCTTCGAACTTCAATAATTCATAATAAATAGCCCTTTTATCAAAAAAAATTCAATCTCACGAATTTTTATAGGAAATTCAATTCTCTACAACTTTGCGAGAAGAAAGTTTTTCCAAATTCCAAACAAAATTGACCAAATCTATAAACGAAAGCGATTTTACAAAGTTTATAATCAAATTTCTATCGATAATTGTGTCCACCAACACACAAAATATGTGTTAAAAATTTATTGCCACAAAAATACTTCTTCCTCCTCATATACTCATATATCCCACATTCATTATAAAATATCACCGTTAATATATTATTAAAATAATATATTTAAATGAATTATTTTATCGTAAAAGATAAAATATTAATTTTCAACAATTGTCACATTAAAAATTTTCTCCATCTATATCCACATAAAATCAATATTTTTCTCATCATATAAATCAATAATTAATTATTCACAAATAATATTACGAATCACGATCTTCGGCAACTGTGTAGTTCCTCAGAAAGAGGGCTTTCCAATAAGGATCTCTCCTTACTGGCGCACAATTAGGTGACCAAACCTCTCCTTATACAGAACTTTCTAGACATTACCAATAATTTTATCCAATAATATTATTCAGATAATATGAATTATTGCTCCGATAATAGAAAATACTATGTAATGACAATTTATTGAAACAACGATAATATAAAATATCAATGCGTGAAATTATTGAATCAATAAAATAAAATCTTGAATAAGAATTATCGTAACAATTATTGAGTAAAGTGCTTTCACGTAAGAATCAATAATTGGTGCAATACCGTGTCTCACTGCTCAACAACGCCAGCATATTAGTGTGTTTTAACCACCGGGTATTCCAACAAGATTAATTGCATAATAACTACGCCGTTATTTATAAACAACTTATATTTGTCGCTTTCTTCATCCAATCGCTTTCCGTTATGGGGCCCATTAAAGATCGCTACTTGTCGCATTTATATTCCACGACCAAACGAATATTCCCGACAATAATGAATATTTTATAACCACTTGCTTATTCGAAATATTTGCGTGATTTTACCCATAACTATCCACATTAATTAAGTCAACCCTTACTATTTCAAAATAATAAATAGAGGAAAATAAATTTTATTTATTAATAATTTGGGTTCTTACAACCTCCCTCCTTATGAAATTTCGTCCTTGAAATTGACGTCGACGACTGGTGTGTTTCAAAAGATGAGAATACCTCGCTTTCATTTCCGTTTCCAACTCCCAGGTCATTTCCTCAATAGCATGGTTTCTCCAAAAAACTTTGACTTGTGGTATAACCTCGGTACATATGTGACGCCCCCAAAATAGGTATACATCACCCATTCTGAGTTGTCAATACATGGTACGTAAACAACTACAACTTTATTATTACAACAAGAAAAGCTGTGAGTTTGAATACAAATATTATCTTCTAGATAATATCTATACTCAAATAGATCCTCATCACATTTATTGATACATTATTTTACAAAAATGGTGAGGACTACTAAACAACTCTCTCTAGAACCTTCATTCCATACTCTCGACTTCGTACTCGCTTATATTCTCGCCTCGAGAAAAATGGAACAAAAGGAAAAGGGTGAACTCAACTAGCTCAAGAAAAGAATATTATGACTAAGATAATATACAACAAATTATCGTTAGTCTTCAACAGGAAAAATCTAATAGAATACAATAGACAACAAATTTTAAATCAATATTCGCAATGTAAAATAATAATTCATTAGAAGAGTTAAGTAGAAATGCAAACTACTATTTTCTATGTATGAATTTAAAAGTTCATCGCTCATCTTTTATCCCCAGTAACATCAATCCATAAACATCCTGAATCAAATATTCATCTTTGCACTACTGAGCCAAAGATATTCATCATTAGTCATGTTCATTTAAACATCTGCTCATCTTTGCACTACTACCAAAGATATTCTTCGAAATCATTCATCTTTGCACTACTGACCAAAGATATTCAATAATATCATCATTTAAGACCGAGGATGATGAAAAATATTTTTTAAAGAAACAAATCCAAAGAAACAAAATGACAAGGATTAAGGATTAAGGATTCGTACTTTATTTTATCCACGTCCAAAAATACCTCAAAAATAATCACATTGGTGTAAAATTCAAGAATGATCAAAACATGGATACAATCAAAGCTAGTATCCGAATAGATATTTTGGACAAAAGAAGAAATTTATTTTTCTATGAATAATTATCAGATATCGTGAATAATGGTCGTATACGTGAATAGTAACTCCAAACACCAAAAGATAGAAATTCCACAAAACATCTTCACTTCTTCATGAATAGTACTCGTGAATAAGTAACTCGTGAATAAGAACTCGTGAATAATAACTCATGAATAGTAACTCGTGAATAAGAACTCATGAATAAGTAACCAGGCATGAAAAAAGTTCCAAATTTGATAAAAAGTTCCAACCAATATTTCAAAGATAATGATATTGAAGAAATAATATCATTTGAGAAGAAAATAACATCCTTACCTCAAAATAACCGCATTTAATCGAATTTCTGGATATAGTCTTGATGAAACTTGCACCGAATAGCAACTCTCAAAATATCAAAATACTCACAAAAATACGCCTCGATAATCTGAGAGAAAGAAAACTTGTTTCTGGTGTGATTTTCAATTCTAACCTAAGCACCTATTTATAGGAAAATGCTTAGAACGCCAAAGGAGACTAAAATAATAAAATAATATTTTTATTAATCAAACTTCTACGCATGCATGCTAGCCACCACCCTTGACAAAGAAAATCAGCAGCCCACGTGTGAATTAATCACCAACCAAAAAGTGGGGCCCGCCTCATTTAAAAATTATTTTATTTTCTGAAACTTCAACAATTCATAGAAAATAAACCGGTTATCAGAAAAATACGAATTCTATATCCATTACACTGAAATCGAATTCTCTACAACTTTCTGTAAGAAATTTTTCCAAATTCCAAACGAAAAATGACCAAAATCTGCATACGGATAAGTTTTCTAATTTCCTTCTCTTCCCTTTCTCTTTCTTCCTTTCCCATAATTCTCCACTAACTCTCTCTCTTCCCCCACTTTCTTCTCTTACCCCCACCACTTCTTCCACACACACACAAATAATACGTATATATATATATATATATATATATTAAAATATTTACAATTATTAAATAATTCCAATTCTATCTTCTCTTCTTCCACCTCATCTATTTATAAACCATGAATTTATTGTAAAATATCACCATCAATATATTATTAAAATAATATATTTAAATGAATTATTTTATCAGAAAAAGATAAAATATTAATTTTCAACAATTGTCATTTTAAAATTTTTCTCCATCTATATCCATATAAAATCAATATTTTCCTCATCATATGAATCAATAATTAATTATTCACAAATAATATTACAGGATCACAATATTGACAACTGGTGCGGTTCCTCAGAAAGAGGGGCTTTCAATAAGGATCTCTCACTCTTGGTAGCAATTGATTAGGTGACCAAACCTCTCCTTAGACAGAACTTTCTAGACATTGCCAATAATGTTTTCTAATATTATTATTCAGATAATATGAATTATTGCTCCGATAATGGAAAATACTGTGTAATGACAATTATTGAAACAACAGCAATATAAAATATCAACGCAACAATTATTGAATCAATAAAATAAAATATTTGAGCAAGAATTCATCGTAATAATTATTAGTAGTGCCTTCTTACGTAAGAATCAATAATTGGTGCAATACCGGTGTCTACTTATTTCAACAACGCGTGATAGTGTGTTTTAACCACCGAGAGTATTCCAACAAGATTAACGATAACAACTACGCCCATTATTTTTAAACAACTTATATTTATCGCTTTCTTCATCCAATCGCTTTCCAAGTTATGGGCCCAATACATGGTCAAGGCTTTGCTACGCATTTAATATTCCCCGACAAAGATCTGAATATTCCACGACCAAACAAATATTCCCCAAACAATGAATATTTTATAACCACTTGCTTATTTTGAAATATTTGCGTATTTAACCCCTAACTATCCACATTAATCAAATCAACCCTTACTATTTCAAAATAATAAATAGAGAAAATTAAATTTCATTAATAATAAGTTGGGGTCTTACAACCTCCCCTCCTTATGAAATTTCGTCCTCGAAATTGATGTACGTACTGGTGTTTCAAAAGGTGAGGATACCTCGCTTTCATTTCCGCTTCCAATTCCCTGTCATTTCCTCTATAAGCATGATTCCTCCACAAAACTTTAACTTGTGGTATGACCTTTCATAGCGTAGGACATGCTCCTTCCTATCCAAAATCTTGACAGTACCTCCTCATACGTTAGGTCTTGGCTATATATCTCGTCCTGCTTCTAACTCTATAACGTGGTTCGTTGGTCTTTCACATATTTACGAAGTACGGATATGTGAAACACATTATGAACACGAGACATACTTGGAGGTAACGCAAGTCTATAGGCTACATTTCCTACTCGATCAAGAATTTGAAATGGACCAATAAATCGTGGATTGAGCTTTCCTGTGACGCCCCCAAAATAGGCATACACAACACCCATTCTGAGTCGCCAAATACATGGTACAAGAAGCAAACTACAACTTTATTATTACAACAGTAAAACTGTGAGTTTAAATACGATATTATCTTTAGACAATATCTATACTCAAATAAATCCTCATCACATTTATTGATACATTATTTTACAAAAATGGTGAGGACTACTAAACAATCCTTTCTAAAACCTTCATTCCATACCCGACTAGTACTTTCGCTACATTCTCGCCTCCGAGAAGAAAAATGGAACAACAAGGAAAAGGTGAGCTCAACTAGCCCGATAAAGAATATTATGACTAAGATAATATCTGACAAATTATCGTTAGTCTTCAACAGGGAAAAATCGATAGAATACAATAGACAACAAGTTTCGGATCAATATTACATGCGTGAAATAATAATTCATAGAAGAGTTACGTAGAGAATGAAATCTACTATAATCTATGAATTTAACGATCCATCATCAATATTTTATCCTGTAACATCAATCAATATGCATCTGAATCAAATATTCATCTTTTACCTTACGAGGCGAAGATATTCATCGATTGGTCATGTTCATTTAAACACACATTCATCTTTGCACTCTGAGGCCAAAAGATATTAATCAATCGGTCGTATGTTCATCTCAACACTGCTCATCTTTGCACTACGGGCCAAAGATATTCTTCTTGAAATCATTCATCTTTGCTTACTCTGAGGCCAAAGATATTCAATAATATCATCATTTAAGGCGAGGATGATGAAAAATATTTTTAAAAAAGCGAATCCAAAGAAACAAAATGACAAGGATTAAGGATTAAGGATTAGTACTTGGTTTTATCCACGTCCAAAAATACCTCAAAAATAATCATAGTGGTGTAAAATTGAGAATGATCAAAACATGGATCTGAATCGAGTTAGTATCCATAATAGATGTTTTGGACGAAAAGAAGAAATATTATTTTTCGGTTGAATAGTCACATATCGTGAATAGTGTCAGATATCGTGAATAGTCATGATACGTGAATAAGTAACTCGACACCAAAAGATAGAAATTCCACAAAAAAACATCTTCACGCTTAGTACTGCGTGAATAGTAACTTTCGTGAATAGTAACTCATGTGAATAAGAACTTTCATGAATAGTAACCCATGAATAGTAACCCGTAACCCCGACATGAAAAAAAGTTCTAAATTTGATAAAACTTGGATCAACATTTCAAAGATAATGATATTGAAGAAATAATATCATTACAAAAAAAATATTATCCACTTACCTCGAAAGATCGATCTTTTAAATTTGAAACACCGATATAGGCTATGACTTGGACTTGCATAGTATAGCAATACTCAAAGTATACTCAAAATACTCACAAGAATACGCTCGATAATATAGAGAGAAAACTTGATTTACGGTGTGATTTTCAATTCTAACCTAAGCACCTATTTATAGAAATTGCTTAGAACACCAAAGTAGAAAATTTAATAAATTAATAATATAATTATATTATTTTCTACACATCTAGAATCTGATTTCAGCCATCAAACACATGCCACCTTCTAGAAAAAAATAAGAAAAAACGTTTTCTAATTTTAAATATTTTAAACTTCAAAAATCAATTATTTGAACTTGAACTTCAATAATTCATAATAAATAGCCCTTTCATCAGAAAATTCGAATCTCATGAGTTTTTATAGGAATTTCAATTCTCTACAACTTTGCGAGAAGAAAGTTTTCCAAATTCCAAATAGAAATTGGCCAAAAATCCACAAGCGGGCAATTTTAAAGGCTATAATCAAATTTCGATTGATAAATGGGGTCCACCGACATGTTTAACATGTTTTAAACATTTATTGCAACAAAAATACTCTTCCTCCTCGTATACTCATATATCCCACATTCGTTATAAAAAATATCACCATAGTTAATATATTATTAAAATAATATATTTAAATGAATTATTTTATCGAGAAAAAGATAAAATATTAATTTTCAACAATTGTTATTTTAAAAATTTCTCCATCTATATCCACATAAAATCAATATTTTCCTCATCATATAAATCAATAATTAATTATTCACAAATAATATTACGAGAATCACAATATTGATGACGAGGCGGTTCAGAAAGAGGGGCTTTCAATAAAATTTCTTCTTCTTGGCGCGGCAATTAGGTGACCAAACCTCTCCTTAGAGCGAACTTTCTAGACATTGCCAATAATGTTATCTAATAATATTATTGAGATAATATGAATTATTGCTTCGATAATGAATGATCTTGTGTAATGACAATTATTGAAACAATGACAATATAAAACATCAACGCTTGACAATTATTAACTCGATAAAATCTTTGAGCATTAATTACGTAACCATTATTGAGTAGTGCCTTCTTACGTAAGAATCAATAATTGGTGCAATACTGGTGTCTTCTTGTTCAACAACAGCGTATTAGTGTGTTTTAACCACGGGTATTCAACGATATTAATTGGTAACAACTACGCCAGATTATTTAAAAACAACTTATATTTGTCGTTTTCTTCATCCAATCGCTTTTCAGTTATGGGGCCCACACACAAACATGCCTTGTCGTCATGCGAATATTCCCAATAGATACGAATATTCCACGACCAAAACGAATATTCCCCAATGACAATGATGAATATTTTATAACCACTTGCTTATTTTGAAATATTTGCATATTTAACCCTTAACTATCCATATTAATCAAATCAACCCTTACTATTTCAAAATAATAAATAAAGGAAATTCCTTTTATTTAAAAAAATTTGAGGTCTTCTGACCTCCCTCCTTATGAAATTTAGTCCTCGAAATTGACGTGCGTACTGGTGTGTTTGAAAAGGTGAGGATACCTCGCTTTCATTTAGTTTCCAATTCCCGGTCATTTCCTCTATAGCATGATTCCTCCACAAAACTTTAACTTGTGGTATAACCTTTCTTGCGTGGGACATGCTCCTTCCTATCCAAAATCTTGGCAGTACCTCCTCATACGTTAAGTCTTGGCTATCTCGTCCTGGTTCTAACTCTATAATGTGGTTGGGTCTTTCACATATTTACTGAAATACGGATATGTGAAACACATTATGAACACGAGACATACTCGGAGAATAACGCAAGTCTATAGGCTACATTTCCTACTTTCGGTCAAGAATTTGAAATGGACGATAAATCATGGATTGAGCTTTCCTCTCTTCCCAAATCTTGTAACACCCTTCCATGGAGCAACTTCGCAACAATACATGATCCCCATTTAAATTCCACGTCCTTTCGATGAAGATCCGCATAACTCTTTTTGTCGATCTTGTGCTGGTTTGTATATTATCGTTGTCTTTTCATTAGTCATACGTGCTAACTTTCGGGTCCCAACAATGTTGCTTCACCCACCTCATCCCAACATATTGGGGAACGACATTTTCGTCCATATAATGCTTGAATGGAACCATGCCTATATTTGTTTAATAACTATTGTTGTATGAGAATTCCACCAATGGAAAGTACTTATCCCAACTTCCTTTGAAATCTAGGACCACGAGTTTTAATATATCTTGAAGAGTTTGAGTAGTCCTTTACGATTGCCCATCCGGTTTGAGGATGGTATGCCAAAGCAATAAATAAATTTCGTGCCCATAGCTTTCTACAAACTAACCCAAAATCATGAAGTGAATCTTGGGTCACGATCTAAAACTATGGATCTTGGCATGCCATGCAATCTCACAATCTCATTTACGTATCATACGAGAAAAGGCGTTCAAGGAATAAGTCTCTCATATCGGTAAAAATGAAGCGAGACTTGGTTAATCTATCAACAATAACCCAAATAGCATTGATGCCTTGAGAAACCGCAGGTAGGAAGACCCGTAACGAAATCCATAGTAATGTGTTCCCACTTCCATTCCTAATCTCAAGTGGTTGCAACGGACCCTTAGGTACAAGATGCTCGCTTTTACATGTTGGCAAGTTAAACACATCGAGATAAACTTTGCAATCTCTCTTCATATTGTTCCACCAAAATATATGTCGAAGATCACGATACATTTTAGTACTTCCGTGGATGGATTGCAAATGGCGTGTTGTGTGCCTCCATCATAATCTTGTACTTCAAATCGAGTCGTTAGGAACACAAAAGTCTAGAGTGGACTCAAGTATTCCTTCTTCATCAATTCTAAACTTACGAATAGCTCCTTCTTGTACTTTCTTCTTCTTATACGCATCATTTCAAGGGTGGGTGGCTTGAAAGCAATCTTAACTTTTTCTATTAAAGTTGGCTCTGTCGTATACTTGACATCATCGCTTTCGTTCCTGCATATGATCTTCTACTCATCGCGTCGTTACTACGTTCTCTTTTCGAGGATGTCATGATCGAACATGTCTTTGAAATGAGTCTCCTCTTGAGTTCTTGAAGCTCTTCCCATTCCTTGCTCCATTCGAATTTTGTATCTCTACGAGTCATTTGCGTTAATGGAATAGCGATTAGAGAATATCCTTCAACGAATCTCCGATAATAACCAACTAAGCCTAGAAAGCTACGTATTTCGATTCTTGACTTAGGTTGCTCTCAAGCTGTGACTCGTATCCCAATCTTGGATAAGCGTCACAATGACACCTATCGATTTACTATCGCATCGAATATGGCGTCCCCTACGAGAGTGCGGCTTGGTGAATTCCTGAAAAGAAGTCACAAGATAAAGGCTCGGTACCAAATTCTATAGTTGAATTTTTAACTCTGAAAGTTCAATAGGAGCCATTCGATATGAGATTTTAGAAATGAGTTTTGTCTGGGGTTCAAAGTCGATACAAAATTTAATATCGAAGCTTTGGGAGTAAGCGAAATTCTTGAAAATACGTCGGGAAAAATCAATAACAACGGGAATATTATTCAAATCGGCGTGTCTTTATTCAAATCCATAACATGGACTAAGAAAACTTGACATCAAGTAATAAGCGAATGACTTCATGGCTTGATATGAAAATGTTTGACTACAATGGTTTGATTGCTTGAATTGAATAACGAGGTTGCTTAGGAATATGAAAACTAACACCTTACGAAAAGTAATTAATTTTGGCATGATGAGTAGTTAACCTTAAAATCACATCAAAACAAATATCTCTATAGAAATAAGGTTAACGGTGTAATGTGATAGTGCCAACTTGAATCAAGCAAGATTTTTAAATAACGGATGTAATGAAATTTTCTCCTAATGGAGTCTCCACAAATAGGTCAAAGTTTAATTTCTCGGTGAGTCAAGTTCAAGCGTTGAACCTTAAGCAAGAGATAAAAGAATGGGTAGAACCCAGATATCTAGTAAGGTATAAACTTAGCAAAATTTATAATTAACTAACCCGTCTTAACCGTTCGGGTTCCTCGCATTTAGACCGAAGTCCACGACAAACGCTCTTCCAAGAACCGTTGACTTTGACTTTTTAGGGACATCCTTTTTGAGTCACCATTCCCATTGAACTGGGTTTCGATATCGTCTGATCTCGGCGATATGTCCTTCTTTTCCACAATTATAGCATACCTTAAAGCTGTTGTTGGGGCGGTTTGGGGTGATATGTCCCTCTTTCCGCATTTGTAACATATCTGATGGGTGGTCGTTCTCCTCCATTAAAACTAGTTCTTCTTTTGTATTTGGCGTCTTCACATAGTGGTTGTTGAATCTCCTCTTTTTAAAATCTCCTCCCAGGCTTCACTTCTTCTATTTTCATGGCCACGATTACCACGAGAGTAGTTCTTACCGCCTTTGTCTGTATTCTTCTTTCTCCGCCGGTTATCGTTATTACGATGGCTACTATCTTGATATGATCCACGGTTATGGTCCCTCGGTTGAGCATACTCGTTATCTCGCTCTAACAATTGAGCCACATTGACAACATCTGAATAGAGAAAATTTATGAGAAATGAGATCTTGGCGTATGTCGGGTTTCAAACCTCTCGAAACATCCGCGTCATCGTTCCTCATTCTCCACCAAATGAGGTGCAAACACGGATAACTCCGAACTTACGCCTCGTCTTTGGGACAATCGTCATGTTATTACTGCTCTAATCTAATAAACTCCACTTCCTTCATATAGCCGAATACTTTCGGGGAAGTACTTGTCATTGAACTATTTTCAAACGCGTCTCCGGCACATCTTTGAGTGCATGTTGGATGGAGTGCGCTTCACGATTCCCACCGATGTCTGCCTCGCCACGGAACATAAAAGTGGCGAATGGAACTTTCATTCCTCCGTGCATCCCAGACATCGAATATCTTGGTAATTTTTTTGACCAGCGTCTCACTTAATCGGATCCGGCTTTCCCAGTGCGGTGGTCCCACTCTTTGAAGCTTGCATGGGCTGTGACCACGGTGAATTACTATCATTTCCTCTGTATTTTGAACACGAGTCTCCTCGTGCGATTTTGCATGAGCTATGAAAAAGCTTCAAACATCCCTACGTTCATCATCGCTTTCGGTGGTGTTGTTCATGGGAGGAACATTACCCGACTGTTACACGTTCTCCTCGTTGGTGAGTCTGAGGCATCTCCACGGTCTCATTTACTCCTTTGTTAATATTCTCGATTCGACATTCTCAAATCTTCATCATAAAATAAGGGTTAATTAAGAAATCAATATATCACATAATATCCTATATCTTGACCAACTAACAAATAAGCTTAGGTAGGACACCTTGCTTGAAGGATTTACTCGTCTCTCCCTCCTAGTTTTATTCCCCGATCTCATTGAGAGATCATATCCCTAAGCTCTATACCATAACTGACCTCTCATGGTGCTTCAACCACAAAGACCCTCACAATGGTTTATCGGCGCCCCCCCCTACTAGGTCCGCGGCGGTGCATCCCCATCAACACACCGGCGAGAGGCTCGGGGCTTTTACTTATAGCTCGATACCAACTGTGGCGCCCCCAAAATAGGTATACATTCTAAATGAAATACATGGTACAAGAAGCAAACTACAACTTTATTATTACAACGATAAATCTGTGAGTTTAAATACAGATATTATCTTACAGACAATATCTATACTCAAATAAATCCTCATCACATTTATTGATACATTATTTTACAAAATGGTGAGGACTACTAAACAATCCTTTAGAAACCTTCATTCCATACCCAAGTAGTACTCGCTTTACATTCTGCGCCTCACGAGAAGAAAAATGGAACAACAAGGAAAAGGGTGAGCTCAACTAGCCCGATAAAAGAATATTATGACTAAGATAATATACAACAAATTATCGTTAGTCTTCACGAGGAAAAAATCGATAGAATACAATAGACAAACAAGTTTCGGATCAATATTAGCGTGAAATAATAATTCATAGAAAGAGTTACGTAGAGAATGAAATCTACTATAATCTATGAATTTAACGAGTTCCATCATCAATATTTTATCCACATAACATCAATCGATATACATCGGAATCAAATATTCATCTTTGCACTTTCTGAGGCCGAAGATATTCATCGATTAGTCATGTTCATTTAAACACTGTTCATCTTTGCACTCTGAGGGAAAGATATTAATCAATCGATCATTTTAATCTCAACACTGTTCATCTTTTTACTCTGGGCCAAAGATATTCTTGAAAATCATTCATCTTTGCACTACAGGGCGAAGATATTCAATAATATCATCATTTAAGGCGAGGATGATGAAAATATTTTTTAAAAGCGAATCCGGTGAAACAAAATGACAAGGATTAAGGATTAAGGATTAGTACTTGGTTTTATCCACGTCCAAAATACCTCAAAAATAATCATAGTGGTGTAAAATTCAAGAATGATCAAAACATGGATCTGAATCGAGTTAGTATCCATAATAGATATTTTAGACGAAAAGAAGAAATTTTATTTTTAGGTTGAATAGTCTCAGTATACGTGAATAGTCTCAGTATATCGTGAATAGTCTTAAATATCGTGAATAATAACTCCGAGCACCAAAAGATAGAAATTCCACAAAAACATCTTCACGCTTACGTGAATAGTACTCGTGAATAGTAACTTTCGTGAATAATAACTCATGAATAGTAACTTTCGTGAATAGTAACTCATGAATAGTAACCCATGAATAGTAACCCCCAAACATGAAAAAGTTCTAAATTTGATAAAAACTTGGATCAACATTTCGATTTAATGATATTGAAGAAATAATATCATTACTGAAAAAATATTATCCACTTACCTCGAAGATCGATTACTTTTTTGAAACAGGATATAGGCTATGACTTGGACTTGCCTTAGTATAATAGCAATACTCAAAGTATACTCAAAATACTCACAAGAATAAAAAATAATATAGAGAGAAAACTTCGATTTAACAATTGTGATTTTCAATTCTAACCTAAGCACCTATTTATAGGAAATTGCTTAGAACACCAAAAGAAAAAATTTAATAAATTAATAATATAATTATATTATTTTCTACACATGTCTAGAATCTGATTTCAGCCATCAAACACATACCACCTTCTAGAAAAAATAAAAAAAACGCGTTTAATTTTTAAATATTTTAAACTTCAAAAATCAATTATTTTGAACTTGAACTTCAATAATTCATAATAAATAGCCCTTTCATCAGAAAATTCGAATCTCATGAGTTTTATAGGAATTTCAATTCTCTACAACTTTGCGAAAGTTTTTCCAAATTCCAAATAATCGATAGTGACCAAAATCCTCCAACGGGCAATTTTTAGGCTATAATCAAATTTCATTCAATAAATGGGGTCCACAAACATTTTAAACATATTTTAATGTTTTAAAACATTTATTGCAACAAAAAATATTCATTATCGTCTTGAATATTACGTTTGGTCGTGGAATATTCTTAAATAATTATCGAGAGAATATTCATATTGCGCCAACATTATTGTGCATGTGGGCCCCATATATCCAAAAATCAATTGGATGAAGAAAATGACAAATATAAGTTGTTTTTAAATAATTCATTACGTTAGTTATTCTGGTATCTATTGTTTATTAAATAATTTCTTAATACACCTTTAGGTGGCAAAAAGCAACACTAATATTGCGGTTATTGCAATCAATTATTGATTCTAGATACGTGAATTATTTTACTTCGATAATTGATTCTTACGATAATTACTTTAATAATGACGTTATATTTTATTGATTTTAATAATTCTTAGCGTTGATATTTTATATTATTTATTGTTTCGATAATTGTCATTACATTATTTTTCATTATCGAAGCAATAATTCATATTATCTAATATTATTAGATAATGTTATTAGCGATGTCTAGAAAGTTACACATCAAGGAGGTTTGGTCACCTAATTGCGGCGATGAAGAAGAAATTCTTATTGGAAAGCCCCTCTTTCTCAGGCTTGCACGGTTGTCGATATTGTGATTACGTAATATTATTTGTGAATAATTAATTATTGATTTATATGATGAGGAAAATATTGATTTTATGTGGATATAGATGGAAAAATTTTTAAAATGACAATTGTTGAAAATTAATATTTTATCTTTTACGATAAAATAATTCGTTTAAATATATTATTTTAATAATATATTAATTGGTGATATTTTACAACGAATGTGGGATATATGAGTATCTGAGGAGGAAGAGTATTTTTATTTGCAATAAATGTTTAAAACATGTTAAACATGTCATTGGACCCCATTTATTGACTAAAATTTGATTATAGCTTTATAAAATCGACCGTTTGTGGATTTGATCGATTTCTGTTTGGAATTTGGAAAAACTTTCTTCTGCAAAGTTGTAGAAATTGAATTTCCTATAAAAACTCATGAGATTCTAATTTTTCTATGATGAAAGGGCTATTTATTATGAATTATTGAAGTTACGAAGTTCAAATAATTAATTTTGGAAGTTTTAATTGTTTTATTTAAGAAAACGTTTTTTGCAATCCCACATTGATATAAATGTGCTGAATTCAGTTGGTCTAAGGTGGGCTTGAATTTGTTTAATTATATTATTATTTTATTAAATTTTACTGCTTTTTGGTGTTAAAGCGTTTTCTATAAATAGGGTCTTGGGTTAGAATTGAAAATCACACGAAAACTGAAGTTTTCTCTCTCTATATTATCGGCGTATTCTTGTGAGTATTTTGAGTATACTTTGAGTATTGCTATCTGATGCAAGTTCAAAGTTCCCTTGACCTTATATCCGTTATTCTAGCTAAAAGTCTTGATCTTTTCGAGGTAAGGGATGTTATTTTCTTCTCGAATGATATTATTTCTTGATATCATTATCTTTGAAATATTGATCTGAAGTTTTTATCAAATTTGGAACTTTTTCATATAGGGGTTTACTATTCATGGGTTCTTATTCATGAGTTCTTATTCACGATTCTTATTAACGAGTTCTTATTCACGATTCTTATTCACGAGTCTTATTAAGTAGCTATGAAGCGTGAAGATGTTTTTGTGGAATTTCTATCTTTTGGTGTCGGATTCTTATTCACGTATATGGCCTTATTCACGTGATCTGACCTTATTCACGTATCTGGTCTTATTCATCGAAAAATAAAATTTCTTCTTTTAATCAAAACATCTATTACGGATACTAACTTTCGATTGTATCCATGTTTTTGATCATTCTTGAATTTTACACCACTATGATTATTTTTGAGGTATTTTTGGGCGTGGATAAAACCAATCTGAATCCTTAATCCTTAATCCTTGTCATTTTGTTTCCTTTGGATTCGTTTCTTTAAAAAATATTTTCATCATCCTCGATTCTTAAATGATGATATTATGGAATATCTTTGGCACATAGTGCAAGATGAATGATTTCTTAAGAATATCTTTGGCACATGTAGTGCAAAGATGAATGATTTCTGAAGAATATCTTTGGCCGTAGTGCAAAGATGAGCAGGTGTTTAAATGAACATGACCAATGATGAATATCTTTGGCACGTAGTGCAAAGATGAATATTTGATTCGGATGTATATTGATTGATGTTACGAGGATAAAAGATGAGCGATGAACTTTTAAATTCATCATAGAAGATAGTAGTTTGCATTCTCTACTTAACTCTTCTAATGAATTATTATTTCATTGCGAATATTGATTTAAAATTTGTTGTCTATTGTATTATTATATTTTCCTGTTGAAGACTAACGATAATTTGTTGTATATTATCTTAGTCATAATATTCTTCTTTGAGCTAGTTGAGCTCACCCTTTTCCTTTTGTTCCATTTTTCTCGGGAGGCGAGAATATAAGCGAGTGCAGAGTCGGGGTATGGAATGAAGGTTTTAGAAAGAGTTGTTTAGTAGTCCTCACCATTTTGTAAAATAATGTATCGATAAATGTGATGAGGATTTATTTGAGTATAGATATTATACAGAAGATAATATTTGTATTCAAACTCACGATTTCTTTGTTGTAATAATAAAGTTGTAGTTGTTTACATACCATGTATTGTGACTTCGGAATAGGTGATGTATACTATTTTGGGGCGTCACGATTAGTATCGAGCTTAGGGATATGATCTCTGGCGGAGATCGAGAATAGAACTAGGAGGGAGAGGCGAGTAAATCCTTATTTAGTGTGTCTACTAAAGCTTATTTGTTAGTTGGTTAGATATATAGGGATATTATGTGATATATTGATTTCCTTAATTAACCCTTGTTTTATAGCGATATTTGAGAATGTCGGTGAGAATATTAACAATGGAAATGAGGCCAGTGGAGATGCTGTACTCACACCACGAGGAGAGAGCGTCAGCAGTGGCAATGTTCTCTCTGTGAACAACACCATTGAAGCGAGATGATGAGCGAGGGGATGTTTAGAAGTTTTTGCGATTCATACAAAATCGAGACGAGGAGACTTCGTGTTCAAAATCTGAGGAGAAATGATAGCAATTCACGGGTTGTCCTGACCAAGCGATTCGAAGTTGGGACCACGAATTTAAGGAAAGCGGATCCGATCATGGCGGCGGACATGGGTCAAACAAATTACGAAGATATTCGATGTCTTGGGATGCGGAAGAAACGAAGGTTCCATTCGCCACCTTTATGTTCCGTGGCGAAGGCGGACTCTTGGTGGGAGTGCGTGAAGCGTACCCATCGGTACTTTTCGGCGTGTCTTGGGAGGCGTTTGAAGCTATTTAATGATGAAAATACTTTCACGAAAGTGTTAAATCGTATGAAGAAAATGGAGTTCATCAGATTGGAACAAAACAACATGGCGGTGTCTCGATGCGAGGCAAAGTTTGCGAGTTATCGAGGTTTGCACCTCATTTGGTGGAGAATGAGGAGCGTATATGGCGGATGTTTCTTAGAGGTTTGAAACCGGCGTCGTCGATATCTCATTTCTCGTAAATTTTCTCTTTATTCGGATGTTGTAAGCAGGCTCGATTATTAGGCGAGATAGCGAAATGCAGTCGTTGAGGACCCTGACGAGGATCGTATCGAGATATAGCGATCAGCGAGAATAATGATAACTGCGGAGAAAGAAGCGAGGCCGGACAAAAATGGTAACCACTCTGGTGGTAATCATAGCCGTGAAAATAGAAAAGCGAGTCGGGAGGAGATTTTAAAGAGGAGATTTAACAACGACCATGTGAAGATGGCGATCTTGGCGACACAAGCGGTTCTAAGGAGGAAAACGACCACCGATTCGTATCTTTAAATCACGGAAAAGAGGACATATCGATCAAAGCGCCCTGAGCAGATTCAAGGTATGCTATAATTGTGGAAAGGAAGGACATATCGCTCGAATTATGCGATGGCGAAACCTAGTTCGGTGAGGGCGGTGACTCGAAAAATCCCCCGAAAAATCAAAGTCAGCGATTAGGAAAGGCGTTTGTTGTGGTTGGTCATAATCACGAGGAACCAAGCGAGGTGATCACGGGTAAGCTATTTATAAATTCTTGCGAAGTTTATACCTTACTTGATCTGGGTGCTACCCATTCATTTATCTCTCTGCATGTGCTCAGCGTTTAAACTTGACTCAGGAGAAATTAGACTTTGACTGTCTGTGGAAACTCAGATTAGGAGAAACTTTCATCACATCCTTTGTTTATAAATCTTGTTTGATTCAAGTTGGCACCATTACCTTACATTTGACCTTATCTCTTTAAAGATACTTGCTTTTGATGTGATTTTAGGGATTGATTGGTTAACTACTCATCATCGTACCAAAATTGATTGTTTTAAATAAGGTTGTTAGTTTTCATATTCTAACTTGACTGTTATGCAATTCAAGCAACTAAACCATTAAAATCAATCATTTGTCATATCTAATCATAAAAGTATTAGTTTATTGAAAAAGCGGATGTCGAGCTTTCTTAGCCCATGTTATGGATTTGAATAAAGACACGTCAATTTGAATAATATTCTGTTGTTATTGACTTTCTGGCGTATTTCTGAAGAACTTCCGATCTACCCCGAGCGTGAAGTTGAATTCTTTATTGATCTTGAACACAGTACAAAGCCCATTTCTAAAACCCCATATCGAATGGCTCTATTGAACTTGAGGAGTTAAAGGTCCAACTCGAGGAATTGTTGGACATCGGTTTCATTCGTCTAAGTACATCTCCTTGGGGTGCTCTGTTTTATTTGTAAAGAAGAAGAAGGCGGGGTATCGACTTTGTATTGACTATCGGGAATTGAACCATGTCACCATCGAGAATAGGTATCCTCTACCTCGTATTGATGACTTGTTTGACCCGATTCTGAGGGCACAATTCTTTTCAAAAATCGATCTTAGATTACGGATATCATCGGTGAAGATTAGAAGCGAGGATATTCAAAGGCGCCTTGAACTCGGTATGGGCATTATGAATTCTTAGTCGTGTCTTTGGACTAACTAATGCTCCTGCGACTTTCATGGATATGATGAGCCAAGTATTCAGGAATATTTGGATCGATTCGTTGTTGTCTTTATTGATGACATCCTCGTATATTCAAAAAGCGTGAAGATCATGAGCACCATTTGAAATTTGGTACTCGAAAGCCGTGAAAACCAAACTATATGCCAAATTGAAGAAATCGAGTTACGGCGAGGAAGTAGCATTCCTTGGGCGCGTGGTGTCGAAACATGGAGTATCTGTTGATCGTGAAGATTGAAGCAATCTGAAGTTAGGAACAATAGAAGTCGGTGGTGGAAATCGTAGCTTTTGGGCTTAAATTTGGTTATTATCGGAGATTAAGTGGAAGGGTTTTCTCGAATCGCTACTCCATTAACTTCATTAACTTCGGAAGGATACAAAATTCGTTTGGAAGCGAAGAATGCGAGAAAAGTTTCCAAGAGCTTAGAGGAGACTTATTTGGCTTTTGTTACTACAATACCATCTGGTCGGATGGATTTGTTATCTCTGATGATGCTTGAGCGAAAGGGTTAGGATGTGTTCTCATGCAGCGTGGGAAAGTCATAGCCTATGCCTCGCGACAACTTAAAAGTATGAGAGGAATTATCCTACTCGTGATCTAGAGTTAGCGTGATCGTTTTCAGCGCTAAAATATGGAGCCTTATCTATATGGGGAGAAAGTGGAGATATATTAGGACCATAAAAAGCCTTAAATATTTCTTCACTCAAAAAGAACTCGACATCTGCGGCGGCGTTGGCTCGAGCTATTGAAGACTACGACCACACTATTGATACCATCACAGTAAAAGCGAGCGTGGTAGTGGCGCGTTGAGTAGAAGATCATATCTTGAGGAGCAGTGCGATGATGTCAAGTATCGCGTAGAAACCCGACTTTAATAGAAAAAGTTAAGGTTACTCGAGCCATGGGCCGGTGATCGATGCGTATGAAGAAGAAATCTGAAAGGAGCTATTAGGGCGAGAATTGATGAAGAAGGAATACTTGAGTCCACTCTGAACTTTGTGTTCTAACGACTCGATTTGAAGTCTGAAGATTATGATGGAGGCACACAATACACCATTTGCGATCCATCTGGAAGTACTAAAATGTATCGTGATCTTGACATACATTTTGGTGGAACAATATGAAGAGAGAGATTGCAAAGTTTATCTCGATGTGTTTAACTTGCCAGCGTGTAAAGTAGACATCTTGTACCTAAGGGTCCATTGCAACCACTTGAGATTCGGGAATGGAAGTGGGAACACATTACCATGGATTTAATTTCTGGGTCTTCCTACGGTTTCTCAAGGCATCAATCTTATTTGGGTTATTGTTGATAGATTAACCAAATCTGCTCATTTCTTGCCGTCTGGAGACTTATTCCTTGAGCGTCTTGCTAGTATATGCGTGAATGAGATTGTGAGGTTGCATGGCATGCACATATCCATAGTTTGGATCGTGACCCAAGATTCACTTGAAGATTTTGGGTTAGCTTGCAAAAAGCTATGGAGCGCAGTTTGCGATTTAGTTGACATACCATCCCCAAAGCAGACCCAGACGATCGAGAGGACTATTCAAACTCTTGAAGATCTATTAAAGACTACGTGTCCTGAACTTCAAGGGTAGTTAGGATAAGTATTTACCATTGGTGGAATTCTCCTACAACAACGATTATCGAGCAAGTATAGGTGTGGCTCCATTTGAAGCATTATATGGGCCGAAAATGTAGTTCTCGATATGTTGGGATGAGGTGGGTGAAGCAACATTGTTGGGACACGAGTTAAAATGCGATATGACTACAAGAAAAGATCGAAATGATTGACAGCGTATACAAAGCGGCACAAGATCGACAAAAAGAGTTATCACGGATCTTCATCGAAAGGGCGTGGAATTTAATGTAGGGGATCGTGTATTGTTGCGAGTTGCTCCATGGAAGGAGTTACAAGATTTGGGAAGAGAGGAAAGCTCGATCCACGATTTATTGGTCCATTTCAAATTCTTGGCCAAGAGTAGGAAATGTAGCCTATAGACTTGCGTTACCTCAAAGTATGTCTAAGTGTTCATAATGTGTTTCACATATCATACTTAATAAAATATGTGAAAGACCGAACCACGTTATTGAGTTAGAAGCAGGACGAGATAGCCAGAAGACTTAGCGTGTGAGGAGGTACTGTCGAGATCTTGGATAGGAAGGAGCATGTCCTACATGAAAATTCATACCACAAGTTAAAGTTTTGTGGAGGAATCATCTTTATAGAGAAATGACACAGGAATTGGAAGCGGAAATGAAAGCGAGGTATCCTCACCTTTTGAAACACACACCAGTGCGTCGTCGATTTAGAGGCGAAATTTCATAAGGAGGGAGGTTGTAAGACCAAAAAATTTTTAAATAAAAAGGAATTTCCTTTATTTATTATTTTGAAATAGTAAGGGTTGATTTGATTAATGTGGATAGTTAAGGGTTAAATCATGAAATATTTGAAAATAAGCAGTGGTTATAAAATATTCATTATTGTCGGGGAATATTAGTTTGGTGGTGGAATATTAAATGCTTTGTCGGGAATATTAAATGCGACCAGTAGCGACCATGTGTGGGCCCATGTGAGCGCGATTGGATGAAAAAAGCGACAAATATAAGTTGTTTTTAAATAGCAGGCGTAGTTATTCTGAGATTAATCTTGTTGGAATACCGGTTGGTTAAAACACACTGTCTGGCGTTGTTGAGCGATGGCACAGTATTGCACCAATTATTGATTCTTACGTAAAAAGGCCTTTACTCGATAATGGTTCTGATAATTCTTTATTCGATATTTTATTTATTGATTAATAATTCTTTGCGTTGATATTTTATATTCTTTGTTGTTTGATAATTGTCATTCTGGTATATTTTCATTATCGAAGCAATAATTCATATTATCTGAATAATATTATTAGATAACATTATTGGCGATGTCTAGAAAGTTACATCTAAGGAGAGTTTGGTCACTAATTGCTTGCGCCCGATGAAAGAAATTCTTATTGGAAGCCCCCTCTTTCACAGGAGCTGCTGGTTGTCGATATTGTGATTACATAATATTATTTGTGAATAATTAATTATTGATTTATATGATGAGAAAAATATTGATTTTATGTGGATATAGATGGAAAAAATTTTTAAATGACAATTGTTGAAAATTAATATTTTATCTTTTTACGATAAAATAATTCGTTTAAATATATTATTTTAATAATATAATAATGGTGATATTTTACAACGAATGTGGGATATATGAGTATCTGAGGAGGAAGAGTATTTTTTATTTGCAATAAATGTTTAAAACATATTAAACATGTCGGTGGACCCCATTTATTAGTTGAAATTTGATTATAGCTTTAAAAATCGTTGGTTTGTGGATTTGATTAGATTTCTGTTTGGAATTTGGAAAAACTTTCTTACGCAAAGTTGTAGAAATTGAATTTCCTATAAAAACTCATGAGATTCAAATTTTTGATGATGAAAGGGCTATTTATTATGAATTATTGAAGTTACGAAGTTCAAAATAATTAATTTTTGGAAGTTTTAATTATTTTTTTTAAAAAAAACGTTTTGCAATCCCATGTGATATAAATGTGTGCTGAATTCAGTTGGTCTAAAGGTGGGCTTGAATTTGTTTAATTATATTATTATATTTATTAAATTTTACTACTTTTGGTGTTACAAGCGTTTTCTATAAATAGGGTCTTGGGTTAGAATTGAAAATCACACGAAGCTGAAGTTTTCTCTCTCTATATTATCGGCGTATTCTTGTGAGTATTTTGAGTATACTTTGAGTATTGCTAGGCGGTGCAAGTTCCTTGACCTTATATCAGGTTATTTAATTAGAAATCTTGATCTTTCGAGGTAAGGGATATTATTTTTTTTTCGTAATGATATTATTTCTTGATATCATTATCTTTGAAATATTGATCTGAAACTTTTATCAAATTTGGAACTTTTTCATATGGGATTCTTATTCATGAGTTCTTATTCATGAGTTCTTATTCACGAGTTCTTATTCAAGCGATTCTTATTCACGATTCTTATTCACGGTCTATTATTATTAATGAAGCGTGAAGATGTTTTTGTGGAATTTCTATCTTTTGGTGTCAGATTCTTATTCACGTATCTGGCCTTATTCGTATCTGACCTTATTCACGTATATCGGTCTTATTCATAGAAAAATAAAATTTCTTCTTTTAAATCCAAAACATCTATTACGGATCTTAACTTTGATTGTATCCATGTTTTGATCATTCTTGAATTTTACACCACTATGATTATTTTTGAGGTATTTTTGGGCGTGGATAAAACCAAGTCTGAATCCTTAATCCTTAATCCTTGTCATTTTGTTTCCTTTGGATTCGTTTCTTTAAAAAAATTTTTTCATCATCCTCCTCGGTCTTAAATGATGATATTATGGAATATCTTTGGCTGTGTGGTGCAAAGATGAATGATTTCTTAAGAATATCTTTGGCTGTAGTGCAAGATGAATGATTTCTGAAGAATATCTTTGGCGCGTAGTCAAAGATGAGCAGGTGTTTAAATGAACATGACCAGTGATGAATATCTTTGGCTGTAGTGCAAAGATGAATATTTGATTCGGATGTATATTGATTGATGTTCGAGGGATAAAAGATGAGCGATGAACTTTTAAATTCATACATAGAAGATAGTAGTTTGCATTCTCTACTTAACTCTTACAATGAATTATTATTTCATTGCGAATATTGATTTAAAATTTGTTGTCTATTGTATTCTATTATATTTTTCCTGTTGAAGACTAACGATAATTTGTTGTATATTATCTTAGTCGTAATATTCTTTCTTGAGCTAGTTGAGCTCACCCTTTTCCTTTTGTTCCATTTTTTCTCGGGGAGGCGAGAATATAAGCGAGTGCAGTCGGGGTATGGAATGAAGGTTTTAGAAAGGATTGTTTAGTAGTCCTCACCATTTTTGTAAAATAATGTATCGATAAATGTGATGAGGATTTATTTGAGTATAGATATTATGCAGAAGATAATATTTGTATTCAAACTCACGATTTTCTTGTTGTAATAATAAAGTTGTAGTTGTTTACGTACCATGTATTTGACAACTCGAGAATGGGTGATGTATACCTATTTTTTTTTGTGACAACTTGTGTAATTCTTATCATTTCCTCACAATATTTTGAACACGAGTCTCCTAAATGCGATTTTGCATGAACTTGCAAAAAACTAAACATCCCTACGTTCATCATCTACGCTCCGTGGTGTTGTTCACGGGAGGAACATTGCCCGACTGTTGCGTTTCTCCTCGTTAGTAGTCTGAGCATCTCCACGGTCTCATTTACTCACTTGTTAATATTCTCGATTCGACATTCTCGAATCTTGTCGTAAAACAAAGGTTAATTAAGAAATCAATATATCACATAATATCCTATATCTTGACCCGACTAACTGAAATAAGCTTAGGTAGGACACCTTAGCGAAGGATTTACTCGTCTCTCCCTCTGGAGTTCTATTCCCGATCTCGCGGAGATCGTATCCTAAGCTACGATACCAAGCGTGGCGCCCCCAAAATAGGTATACATCACCCATTCAGAGTTGTCGATACGTGATGCGAAGCAACTACAACTTTATTATTACAACATGTAAAAGCGTGAGTTTGAATACAAATATTATCTTACAGACAATATCTATACTCGAATAAATCTCATCACATTTATTGATACATTATTTTACAAAAATGGTGAGGACTACTAAACAACTTTCTCTAGAACCTTCATTCCATACCCAGGCTAAATGCGTTTCTATTTATATTCTCGCCTCACGAGAAAAATGGAACAAAAAAGGAAAAGGGTGAGCTCATTAGCTTCGAGAAAAGAATATTATGACTAAGATAATATACTGACACGTATAGACCCCAAATTTTTTAAATAAAAGAATTTCCTTTATTTATTATTTTGAATAGTAAGGGTTGATTTGATTAATGTGGATAGTTAAGGGTTAAATATGCAAATATTTCAAAATAATGATGGTTATAAAATATTCATTGTTATTCAGGGGAATATTAGTTTGGTAAATGGAATATTAAATGCGGTCGGGAATATTAAATGCTGACAGTAGCGACCATGTATGGGCCCCATAACTTGAAGCGATTGGATGAAGAAAAGCGACAAATATAAGTTGTTTTTAAATAGCAGGCGTAGTTATTCTGTGATTAATCTTGTTGGAATACCCGGTTAGTTAAAACACACTTGTCTGGCGTTGTTGAGCGATGGCACGCGGTATTACACCAATTATTGATTCTTACGTGAAAGGCTTTACTCGATAATGGTTCACATTAATTCTTATTATTGATTATTTTATTGAGTTAATAATTCTTCGTTGATATTTTATATTCTTTGTTGTTTGATAATTGTCATTACAATTATTTTCATTATCGAAGCGATAATTCATATTATCTGAATAATATTATTAGATAACATTATTGGCAATGTCTAGAAAGTTACATCTAAGGAGAGGTTTGGTCACTAATTGCGGCGCAGGATAAGAAGAAATTCTTATTGGAAGCCCCCTTTCACAGGGAGCGCACAGTTGTCGATATTGTGATTACGTAATATTATTTGTGAATAATTAATTATTGATTTATATGATGAGGAAAATATTGATTTTATGTGGATATAGATGGAGAAATTTTTTAAAATGACAATTGTTGAAAATTAATATTTTATCTTTTTACGATAAAATAATTCGTTTAAATATATTATTTTAATAATATATTAATTGGTGATATTTTACAATGAATGTGGGATATATGAGTATCTGAGGAGGAAGAGTATTTTTGTTGCAATAAATGTTTAAAACATGTTAAACATGTTGGTGGACCCCATTTATTAGTTGAAATTTGATTATAGCCTTTAAAATTGCTTGTTTGTAGATTTCGGTCAATTTCTATTTGGAATTTGGAAAAACTTCCTTCTGCAAAGTTGTGAGAATTGAAATTCCTATAAAAACTCATGAGATTGAATTTTCGATGAAAGGGCTATTTATTATGAATTATTGAAGTTACGAGTTCAAAATAATTGATTTTGGAAGTTTAAAATATTTAAAATTAGAAAACATTTTTCTTATTTTTTCTAGAAGGTGGCATGTGTTTGATGGCTGAAATCAGATTCTAGACATGTGTAGAAAATAATATAATTATATTATTAATTTATTAAATTTTCTGCTTTTGGTGTTACAGCGATTTCCTATAAATAGGGTCTTGGGTTAGAATTGAAAATCACACGAAGCTGAAGTTTTCTCTCTATATATTATCGGCGTATTCTTGTGAGTATTTTGAGTATACTTTGAGTATTGCTTTATGCGGTGCAAGTCCAAGTCATAAGCCTATGTCCAATTATTTTGATTAAGTACTGATCTTTTCGGAGGTAAGGGATATTATTTTTTGTAATGATATTATTTCTTGATATCATTATCTTTGAAATATTGATCTGAAGTTTTATCAAATTTGGAACTTTTTCATATCGAGTTACTATTCATGGGTTCTTATTCATGAGTTACTATTCACGAGTTCTTATTCACGATTCTTATTCACGAGTTCTTATTCACGAGTACTATTAAGCTGAAGCGTGAAGATGTTTTTTGTGGAATTTCTATCTTTTGGTGTAGAGTTACTATTCACGTATCGGCCTTTATTCACGATATCTGATCTTATTCACGAGAAAATAAAATTTCATCTTTTAAATCCAAAACATCTATTATGGATACTAACTTTCGATTGTATCCATGTTTTTGATCGTTCTTGAATTTTACACCACTATGATTATTTTGAGGTATTTTTTTGAATGTGGATAAAAGCGAAGTACGAATCCTTAATCCTTAATCCTTGTCATTTTATTTCCTTTGGATTCGTTTCTTTAAAAATATTTTCATCATCCTCGATCTTAAATGATGATATTATTGAATATCTTTGGCACAGTAGTGCAAAGATGAATGATTTACTGAAGAATATCTTTGGCACGTAGTGCAAAGATGAGCAGTGTTGAGATGAACATGGCCAGATTGATTAATATCTTTGGCTTTTGTAGTGTGGCGCCCCAAAATAGGTATACATCACCCATTACGAGTTGTCAATACATGATACGAAACAACTTTAAATTTATTATTACAAGCGTGGCGCCCCCCAAAATAGGTATACATCACCCATTACGAGTTGTCAAATACATAGTACGAAACAACTACAACTTTATTATTACAACGATGAAAGCTGAGGTTTAAATACAAATATTATCTTACAGAACAATATTTATACTCAAATAAATCCTCATCACATTTATTGATACATTATTTTACAAAAATGGTGAGGACTACTAAACAATCCTTTCTAAAACCTTCATTCCATTTTCCCAGGCTACGTACTTCATTTATATTACTAGCCTCCACGAGGAAAAATGGAACAAAAAGGAAAAGGGTGAGCTCATTGTAGCTCGGTAAAGAATATTATGACTAAGATAATATCTGACAAATTATCGTTAGTCTTGAACAGGAAAAAATCGATAGAATCTGATAGACAAGACAAGTTTTCGAGATCAATATTATGTGGAAATAATAATTAATAGAAGAGTTACGTAGAGAATGAAATCTCT
>JAINUW010000188.1:0-77950 GCA_020205615.1 Panax quinquefolius | reverse complement strand
AAATTATATAATGTTGAAAAGTGAACTAATTTTTATTGCTACATGAAATTGTCCCTTATATATAGAAGAATTTGAAAATTTGATCTTGAACATAAATGACATGTCAAAATGTGTTAATAATTACAATAGACAATATTGTTTAAGTTTGTAGCTTCATTTTATTTAATTTATTTGCTTTATTAAATCTTCTGACCTTGATCATTGAGCTTGACTGATGACTTCGAATTTTTATACGTTTCATTATAACATAACATAAAAAAACTTAATACCATTTATAGAAGCGGTGATTAGAATCCTAGGATCTCTCAAAGCGTATCAACTACTGAATCAACACTAAGATGAATAAAATACCTCTACGGTATGTTGTTGCTAGTAGTTTCCATCAAATAGTCTGTCTGTCATCTTGGTTATCAATTTCTATTGTAATTACCTCAATATTGAATGACAGGAAGGCAGCTTATTCACACTAAACGATCTAAGAGAGAGTTGCAAGACTGGTGGAATCGCTTACTGGGGGAGGCCTGCAGAAGTAGTATGCTTTTGATGCATGCATGCATGCATGTTGTACGATGTACGTAATATTGGTAAGCCACTCGTAAGTTTGTTTGTTGGTTGGTTTTCTTATGTAGAAGACATTTGGGCTTCTTAAAACTACACTCATCTTGTGAAGATGTATAATATCTGGAACCAGATATGTTATGTTTGCTGTTTTAAGAAGGAAGGATTATTTGAGCCGGGCCCTGTGTTTTATTTATGTCAAATATTTGACTTGAATGAGCTCTTGCGGCCCAGTTTGGCCCAATCTACTACTCAATAATTTAACTCTCGGTCGTTTTCAGTTGCAACTTGCAACTTTTTATCTCATCTACTTTCAAATCAATAATTGATGTTTTAATTTTATGAAACCTCCAATTCAATCAATAATAATAATAATAATAATAATAATAATAATAATAATGTGTTTGCTTGAAGTTGACCCTAGATAACCTTGACTAATTAGTTGCTGCTTCACTTTATTTTAAAATAGGATTAGCACAAAATTAGTTGTTTATTAATAATATTAATGAATGATAAGAGGAGATGCAAATAATGGATGTCTAGTCAACTCTTGATGAGGGAAACCCAGCTGATCTAATTTTTGGGAGGGAGTAGCTAGCATGTCAATTAAATTTTTAGCTAGTGCTTAATTTCAGTTTCTAAACGTGCCACATGGAGTAGTGGCTTATGGTGCCTCAAACTTGTATATTAATTATAGTTAGAAATTGAAAAGTCAACATAATAATGGTAGTGAGCTCAGGCGTTAGTCTCTTTTAACTATTTTTGGGAATTGAATACATTGAGTTACATTCAAAAAATTTATATGATTGATTATAATTTTAGTTGTGAATCTGTAAATTTCATTTTTCAATTTAATATCATTCTTTTTTCAAATATTGTATTAATTGAATTGAAGAAGTTGATAAAAGCGCAAAATATTAGCTTGTAACGATTAATAATCTTCAAATTATCGTTATCTTTCCTCCCGGGTCACTATAGTTATAGGTTGATTTTCGTTTGAGATGTCGATATATAAATTTCTTCTTATTTATAAAAAATTTAGTTGGATTCGTTGTTTTACTTTTATCTTTTATAATAAATATTAGCCCAATTCTTCTTTTTTTGAAGAAAAAAAGCATTCGATGTCGTTATTTTTTATCATCGCGTTTAATTTGTATTATAATATGGTTAAAGTTATGGATTTTAATGGTCATTCTGGCATCGAGTCAGTAAGTTGAGAGTTAGGTGTGATAAGTAAAGATTAATTAAACATTATTAATTTAATTAGTATTAAAGGGGTATATATAGAAAATTTATGTAAAATTATCGACTTAGCTGCTTTTAAAAGTATGTCTTAGAAAATGAGTACACTAAGCTATGGGACGAGGAGAGTAGATTAATAAACTTGATTTAGGAGTTTTTTGTAATTACCCTTGAAGATGCTTTTAAAGAGAGAGTGAGCATCTTAATCTTAATAAATATTATAAGTCAGAAATTTAATATTCCCTCTCTCCTCCCTAGATAAAAATGCTCTTAAGGGGTGGCAATGGCATGACCCTAATGAATGAAGAAGAACCAGGAGAATATTTTATAAATTAAATGACTACCACTAAACTTAAAAATAGAGTTGACAAATGTGGTTTCAGTTTTAAGCATGTTTCTATTCTATTATGTTAAATTAGGTAATCAAACTTGAAGAGGGGGCATGGTGGCCACAAACTATAGTAGTTGGAAGTAGTGGAGTATATATAATCAAAATAAGAATAAAATAAGTAGATAAAACTAATGCATGCTTGTGGTTGTGGGATAAGCATGTATACTATATGATCTCCCTCCTTTATATTATATTATATGTAAGTTGTTTTTGAAAATTTTTTTCTTCTATAATATAAGACGTTCTATATATATATTTATTTAAAAATTAATTAAAAAAATTTATTTTGTCTTTTAAAAATAAAGCAATTGAAAGAAGAAAGAAAAATAATTAATTATTAAATAGGTAATAATAAAATTTTAAATTAACATTAATTACTTAATATTAGAATTAATAAAATTTCTCAATATATTGTGATTATATGTTAAAAGATTTATATAGTGAACCATATGAGGGTGGCTCCAATCTCAATATTCATGTAGCGAATAGAGATAAGGATAAAAATGTGGCCTTGCGAGAATTAGGTATCATCGTTCATGCTTGAGTGCGTCCCAGGATCGTGATCGTGAAAATTAATCTGAGCTTAATTATCTGACGATCGTGTAAAATAAAGATAAAACGTATCTTGTGAGAGTTTGAATACGAATCTTTGTCGTCTAGAAATTATCCTGAGCTCGATAGAGTCGCCATTCTGATCGTTATCGCATTTATTTTCGAGAATAGTGATGATTCTTATCTTATCGTTGGTCAATTTCCGATTCTCGGAACTACGTAAAATTATATATTACCGTTTCACCGAAGAGAGCGATTGAAAGAAAGGGTGAGAATTTCAGTAATACGGTAAGAAATATTATAGTAGATAATGCGAGAATAATTTATCGTTAGTCTTATTGATCAATATTGATAAAATATAATAAATATCGAGTTTAATTAACGGTAGACAGCGATCGAATTTAAAAATCAGTAGAGAATAAAATCAGCTATCTTTTATGATTTAAAGGGTTTCATCACTTTTATCATTTGGGCTACGTCTTAATAAATAATCGCATCGTGATCGGCGCATTCTGAGTGAGGATGATTTTTAGTATCGCGGTAGCGATTATCCAATGTTATCTTCTGGTGCGAGAATATTTATTAATTCGTTAATGGTCGTGATAAATGATCATATTTGTTGATGATATTTCTGGGGCCCATGAGGGACTTTTCCGCGTCGTTAAATAACATTCGATTGATTACCTGTAGAATAATCTGTTTGATGCGTAATCATCATCAAAGTCAATCTATCGCTACTGATATGGATAAGCTTTCAGCGTAATATAAGCGTAGGGGATGATAATGATGATATAAAATTGATAAAAGCGAGTTCGAGAAATTAATTTATCAGGAACTATTAACGTCGAATGGTCGGACATAATCTTTGCTTTTGTGAGTAAAATTCAAGAATGCTCGAAGAATATTTATCCTTGAAAAGAATCTTTGGATGAAGCCTTGAATATCGAGGATATTAATAATTTCATGGAGTATAGAACTGAAAAGCTTTGCTTAAATTTGAATATAATACTTGAATGGAATATGAAGAAATAGCAGTAAATGCGGTCTTGGCATGTAGGCAGTTATTAAGCCAGAATAATAAGTAGCGGAGCAGAATTAATACGAAATTACATGCGCGATAGGATATTATGACGAATAATAATAAAGGCGGGCAAGAATTAGGTGTAAAAGCATATGAACATGATATTAAGCGAGAATAATAATAAAAGATGGAGCAGGGTCGGCGTAAAAAGCGCGTAAATGAGGATATTCAGCGAATAATAATAAAAAGCGGAATCGGTCCGTGATAAAGCCTTGAGGAGCAGGATATTAAAGCAGAATAATAATAAAGATGGAATAATAGAAGAATGTCATGAGTATGGGTAGTCGGCGTATCTTTTAGTTATTACAATGAGAATAACAAAGAATGGAATAACGAAGTTTTTTCATGAATCTGAAAAGAAATAACAATCCGCTACGAAGTAAATTAAAGCTGAATATAAGAGTAGGGAAGGGCGGATACTTTATAAACCTTTATAATTTACTACAGAGTTTGATTGAATTAAGTAAGAAATAATGAAGGAATGAGAACATTTATAGAAGAATGGATTGCGTAATAAGCTAATTAATGAGGCAGTCCAGATTGATTTACTTTTAAGCAGACGGTCAGAGATTGGTTTCTGATAAAATATAATATATTATTTAAAATACAATAAAACCAAACTTATAAAATATAAATATATATATAACCTTTAGCTGTTTCGGCGAAAGGCACAATCTACCACCAAAATTCCTCCATTTAACATCCTTTATCGAGCCCATCCAACCAACATTATATATATAATATCTTTAACAATACTCTCCTCGGCATGCTACAGCGCTCCCACCCGTTCCACCATTTCATCATCACTTTTCTTATATATATATATAATACACTAATATATAAAATAAAAGCGAAATTGAGATAAGCTTTCCTCATTTGTTTTAAAAAAAAAGCGGGTAAGTGGGGGTCGAATAATAAGCAAAATTTATAGCGATTCTTTATATGATAATTGAGCAATGGTGAAACTACCATGGCATCGATAATCGTCACCAGGTGTGCTCTTTGTCTTATTCTGGCAGCGTATTCTTTGTACTTTTAACTAACAAGGGTATTTCAACAGTTAGCAATAAAACTTGGCGTAGTTATTTTATAAAAGTATTTTTATCTTTTCTCGATCAAATGATAATTTTGTTGTGAATTCCACGATGATTGTCTTGGTTGTATGAAATATTCCTGTTAAAGCGAATATTCCAGGCGATCGAGATATTATATAACAACTTACGTCTTTGCAAAATTTCTAAATATTACCATGATTATAACGTTATATCAAATTTACTCCGTAATATTCAAAAATGATATTTATAGAAAATTAAATCTTTATTTATAAAAGTTGGGGTCTTCTGACCTCACTTCTTATGAAATTTACGTATCCGAAATTAGGATTACATCTGGGGTATGTCGAAAGTAAGATATCTTGATTTCGTTTGATTCTAAGCTCGAAAGTCGTTTCACCGGCGCCGTGGTTTATAAAACTTTGACTTGAGTATAACCTTGGAGGCGTAGAATATATTCTCTATCAAGATTTGAATAGGAACCTCTTCTGCGTCGAATCTTAGATATTTACGTCGGATCCCAACTTCGATAATGTGGTTGGTCTTGCATATTTCACGTAACTTGGATATGTGAAAAACATTATATACACGAAGACATCTTGGCGGTAAAAAGCGAAATTACATAGGCCCACGATTCCTACTCGATTGAGAATTGAAAATGGTAGATAGATGAGATTGAGCTTTCCTACTTTTAAAATCTTGTAACTCCTTTCCAATGGGTATTGCATGTGACACGTGATCTCATATGTTGAATTCCGCGTCCTTTCCGATGAAGATCGGCGTATTCTCTTTTGTTGATCTTGTGAGATTTTTACTATCGTTATCCGGATATTTGAATCTTTTATTAGATAAATACATACCCATTCTATCAATGACGTTGCTTCTCCTTTCGTCGGTATCTTGAAGCGATTCTTTCCTTAGTAATGGGTAATGCCGTCTTTAACGATAGGTTTTTAGGAAAAATCCACGATGGTAAGAACTTGTCTCAACTTCCGCCAGTGAAATCGAAATTGAAAGTGGTAATAGATCTTGAGATCCCCTCTCAAGCGTGGTATTGAGCTGATATCTCTATGGTGTTGCCCTGCCGCAAACTCTTGTAACTCCTCGTTCCATGGAAGTCGACACGAGCCTGATAATCTCAATGATCTCTATGACTTTTATAAATAAAGATGAATTTTTTATAAATATTATTTTTGAATATTATGGAATAAATTTGATATAATGTTATAGTTGTGGGTAATATTTATAAATTTTGCAAAAATAAGCAAGTTGTTATAAAATATTAGTTTGGTGGGGAATATTCTTTTTGTCGGGGAATATTAAATGCGGCGGCTCGATCGATAGTGGACCCCTGGCGGAAGTATTATCGTAGTTAAAAGCGACAAAATTATCTTTCTATAAAAATAACGGCGGAGGTATTCTGATTAAAAGCTGTTGAACTACACGGTAGTAAAAAATGCGATGTCTGGCGTGGTTGCGTAGTAGCACGCGATATTGATTATTGATCTTTACGTGAAAGTCACTTAGCTATACTCGATTATTACTTCTGATAATTCTTTGCATCATATCTCTTATATTATTGATTCAATTATTGTCACGATATCATCATATAATATAATATGTTATATTATTAATTGAGGCGACAAGTTATAAATGATTAATAATTGTTGAAAGATTAAATATGTGTTGATTAAAAATAAAATGATTTGTGGTAATATTTATTCGATCCTTGATGTATATAAAGAATGCATTATGAGGCGTTTGTGGTAAGTTTGATTATTTTATGGGGGCCCATATGTAATCATCTAAGAGTCCCCGTCGATAGTATTTACCTTTGTGAATAGTAATTACCTTTGTGAATAGTAATTACCTTTGTGAATAGTAATTACCTTCGTATATATACCTTTGTCGATAGTATTTACCTTTGTGAATAGTAATTACCTTTGTGAATAGTATTTACCTTTGTGATAGATAGTAATTACCTTTGTGAATAGTAATTACCTTTGTGAATAGTAATTACCTTAAATCGATAGTAATTACCTTATAGTAATTACCTTTGTCGATAGTAATTACCTTCGTCGATAGTAATTACCTTAAATCGATAGTAATACCCTTCATGAAATAGTAGTAGTTGTCCTTGATATTACGAGTTAAGCGCCTCTTGATTGTTCGAGGTTAATTACCCTTCCATGAATAGTAGTTGTCTCTTGATATTACGAAGTCATTTTGACCCTTCGTTAAGACCAAAAGCCACCCTCGGTTTTTCTATAAATAGAAAGCTCATTCCTTCATTATTTCTTACGAATTCATTGAAACTACAGAGAAAACTATAGAGAGAAGAAGAAAAAAGTATTACTGCTACTTCACTTTTCTTTTCGATATTGAGTTCTTCTAAGGTAAGGGATATTATTTGTTGTACTAGTAAAGGGGTGTTATTCTTTCTTATTCATGAAGAGAACTTACATTATTCCATTCTTTATTATTACATTGGAATAACTTTTGTAAAAGTGGCGTACCTATATAACTGGTGATACCTATACTTGGTGAAATCATATGTTATTCCATTCTTATTTATTACATTGGAATAACTTTTGTATCACTATGTGGTGAAATCCTATATTGGTGACATTCTTTATTATTACATTGGAACATCACATGCATGTGTTTACTTAGGACTGGTTCCAATCTTTTATTATTACATTGGAACATCACATGCGTGTGTTTTTACAGGACACAGTTATTTATTAAAATCTTTATCATTACATTGGAATATCCTATCATGTGTTTTACAGGATGCAGTTCCATCTTTATTATTATTACATTTGGAACATCACATGGTGTGAATTTCACGACTTTGGTTACATTATTATTATTATACATTGGAATAACACATATACATCTTGATCTATCGCGTGCGTGGTGATTTCTTTTGTTATTCCATTCTTTATTATACCCGGTTGGTTAAAACTTTGACTTATACTCCATGAAATTAGTAGAATATCCTTGATATTTGCGTTTCATCGATATCTTTTCATGGAAATATTCTTACGATCATTCTTGAATTTTACTCTACAAAGCGATATCGTGTTGACAATTTGGGCGTTATTAGTTCTGAATAAATTAATTCTTGAACTTGTTTTATTGAATTATTATGTCATTGTCATCATCCTCATATTATATTATGTTATCTTTGGCTTACGTGTGCGTAGATGAACTTAGTATGATTATGACCGAGGATCATTCGGTATAATCATGGCTTGATATAAATGATGTGACAAAAGTCCTCGATGGCACATGTGCGATGATGGATAGTTTTGGTATGATTATGACCCGGGGGTGATTCGGTATAGTCATGACCATTGATAATTTGATGAAAATCCTTGGCCAGTAGTACGAGGGATGATTAGATATTGTGGTTTATTCATTAAAGCGAGTCTTAGTGATAAAAATTGATGAAAACCTTTTAAAACCTAAAAGATAGTAGACTTTATTTTCTCTTGACTCTTTTAATGGATTGCGTATTCATTGCGATTAAAGCGGTTTGTCTATTGTATTTTATCGGTTTAACATTGTTGAAAGACTATTGATAATTTATTACGCATTATCTTAGTTATAATATTTCTTCTTTGGGCTAGTTGAGCTCACCCTTTCTTTCCTTTATTCTCTTGAAATGAGAATATAGGCTTTGGACGAGTCGGGGAAAAGGAGATGATGGTCAGAAGATAGCATTAGTAGTCCTCACTATTACATTAAATAGTGTGATAATAATTGTAATGAGGACTCCTTTTGAGTATGGATATTATCTAAATGACAATATTCTATTAGAACTCTCGGTTTATGTATTGTATTATATTCTACGACAGGATGTATAATTAAGTTTGTATTTGAATTTATGTACCATGTAAGTGGCGACCCAAGATGGGTGGCGTATACCTAATTTTGAGGCGTCGCGGTTAATATCGAGCTTAGGGATATGATCCACAGGTGAGATGTGAGATAAGAACTAGGAGGAGAGGCGGAAATTCCTTAGCTAGTATGACCTACCTAAATTTATTTGGTATTTAATTGGTCGAAATCGAGTATAGGGATAATATGTGATATGTTAATTAACCCTTGTTTTGTGGCGGTGTTTGAGAATGACATCGAAAATCTTTGAGATAAGCAATGAAGCACATGAGAGTGTTGATTCGACTCGAACAAAAGGTAACGACCAACAATCGATAATAATCATCTTTGGTGGCAGCAATTTATCGAACAATGATAACCATCGTGGGGAAATTATCATGCTAAGAATGGTAACCACTTGATTGGTAATCATGGCAAAGATAATAGAAGTGGAAATTGCAAGAAGAAGGTCGTTTAGCTCGATTTTGTTGTGCACCAAAAGTCGAATCTAGGCTGGGGACGGTGGCACCAAAGGTGGATATGGACAAAACAAAGTCGTTGGTTTTAGGAAGTGCATTTTCATGACTTCTCAGCGAGTAAGCCGAAACGAAGTTAGCACGGGTTAGTTAATTATAAATTGCGAAGTCTATACCTTATAAGATCTGGGTTCTACCCATTATTTTATCTCTCTTGCTTTGCGTTCAGCGTTTAAATTTGACTCGGAGAAGTTAGACTTTGACTTATTAGTTGAAACTTAGTTAGTAGGACCTTAAATTCTGCTTTCTATATTTTTAAATCTTGTTTGATTCAAATAAACACTTTCACGTTACACCATCGATCTTATCTTTTTGAAAATACTTGCCTTTGATGTGATTTTAGGAATCGATTGGTTAACTACTCATCATGCTTTTAAGTAAGGTTGTTAGCTTTTATATTCATAACTTGACTTTGTTGTGCGAATTCAAGTAACCAAACTACTAAAAGTCGATTATTGTCATATCAAGCCATAAGTAAAGAGCCCCCGAACCTTTAGTTGTTGACTTCCTTGTGTGGAATGCCCAAAGCGAGGACTTTACTGTAGGCGACATCGTGAATGAAGATGGCAAGTTTATAGGTATCATTGTGAGGTCTTATCTAGGTTAAGGGATAGAAGTCACGAGTTGGTATCGATGTGACGTCTTATCAAGTCTTGGATGAAAGAGTCACGGTTTTGAATGATATTTCTATTATTAATAAATTTCTGGCGTATTCTTGAAGACTTCTTAGCCTACTTAGGCGTGAAATCGAATTTAAAGTATTGACCCCGATCTGAAAACCCATTTCTTAAACCCTCGAATATTTCTTGACTAAAATGAGCAGTTTCGTGGTTTTATGATGAAAGTCATAATAAAAGCATTGGACTAATGAAAATCATGGGTATCGTGGTATTAGTAAGTGTTATGATGAGTTATGTTGGTTAGTATGTGAAAACATGAAAGTTTCTTAAAAATCACGAGGAGTTAAAAACGATTTTGGTGAAAAGCGTAACATGAAATTCAATTGACCAAATCTCTATTATATTTTGAATTTTTGAGTGTGGTTAAGTCCTAGAGTTAGATCTATGAGTTACCTAACTAATCCAAGTGGAATCAATGAAAAAGGTGTTGTAGATTTTTCGTGTGGGTGATTTTAGCAAAGGAGTCAAAACTTGAAAATGTCAAAAAAGGCTGCTGCCACGTTTTTTGTAAGGGCTGTTTCGGCCACTTAATTAGTGAGAAAAAATTCAGGCCTTTTGGGACATAAAAGTATATGGTATAAAGAACATCGTGTCCAAAAATGAGCTCATTCAGACTTAAAATGAGCAAGTTATGACCATTTCAATATTTAGGTTTTTTTGACGAAAAATGCTATAAGCTGAGTTCTATAACTCAGATGACCATGAAATTTAAAGCTGGAGGCTCACATTAACATGTGTAAGGTCCTGCCAAGATTTGGGAATTTTGGAGTTAAACTTGAGGTAGCTAATTTCTTAAGGAATTAATTAGAAATTGATTTTTGAAAAATAGTAAATGAATTTTAAAAATTAGAAAAATATATTTTCATTATGGGACTATATTATACTAAATCCCAGAAAAAGAAATATTTTGGGGACTGATTTGGTATTTTTCATGAAAATAGTTTAATTCTGAACATATGAGTTAAATATGTTATGTGAAATAACAAAGTTGAAAATAGGATTTTATGGCTAGAGAATCTATATAGAGTATATGCATATTTTTTGATGAGGATTTGATAATTGGTGATGATATCTTATGAGTATGGCATTTTGAATGATTAAATGCATTATATGGTAAAAGCGTAAACAATTGAGATAAATTGTTTATAAATTTAAGAAGTGATTAAAATATTGTTATAATATTAATGATATTAGATTATAAGATTATTAAGTGATTGATAACATGGGGATATTCTTGAATCTGGATAAATTATATTATAAATGTTTAATATTTATCCTTTATCTCATTTGATTGATTCTTTATATCATTATCCTCATCATTACTTATATTATGTTGAAAGTAAATACATGGCTCACGTGTGCGTAGATGGACTTGGTATGATTATGACCGAGGATTGTTGGGTATAATCATGCATAGTAATAATTGAAAACTACGATTATCTTTGGTAGTAGTGCATGGGATAATTTGTGGTGCATGATCTTAATGAATACCACGATTATCTTTGGTAGTAGTGCATGGATAATTTATTGGTGCGTGATCTTAATGAATACGATTATCTTTGGTAGTAGTGCATGGATAATTTGTGGTCGTGATACTAATGAATACCACGATTATCTTTGGTAGTAGTGCATGGATAATTTATTGGTGCATTAATCTTAATGAATACGATTATCTTTGGTAGTAGTGCATGGATAATTTGTGGTGCATCTTAATGAATACGATTATCTTTGGTAGTATGAATACGATTATCTTTGGTAGTAGTGCATGGATAATTTAATGAATTTAATGAATATCCTTGGCACATAGTGCGGGGATGATTCGATGATATGGATTAATTATTGAAATGAGTCTCGTGATGAAATATTAATTCATGGATGTGGTAAAAAGTCGTCTTTGGTAGTAGTGCATTGATAGACTTGGTATGATTATGACCAAGGATTATTGATATAATCATGGCCGTAATTGAAAACACGAATATCCTTGGCGATGGTGCATGGATAATTAATTGGTGGTGATCTTATTAAGGCTGCGTCTCGGCATTATTGGTTTCTGATTTGTATATCTTTGGCACATAGTGCAAAGATGAATTGTTAATGAATATCTTTGGTAGGATTGCGAAGATGAATTTAATATTTTTAACGATAAAAGGTATTCAAGGTATCCTCACCTCTTTATCATATCAGTCATTACCCTAATTTAGAGGTGAAATTTCATAAGAAGGGAGGTTGTAAGACCCGACTTTTATAAATAAAGATGAATTTTTTATAAATATTATTTTTGAATATTATGGAATAAATTTGATATAATGTTATAGTTGTGGGTAATATTTATAAATTTTGCAAAGTAAGCAAGTTGTTATAAAATATTACGTTTGGTGGGGAATATTCTTTTTGTCGGGGAATATTAAATGCGACGGCTCGATCGATAGTGGACCCCTGGCGGAAGTATTATCGTAGTTAAGAAAGCGACAAAATTATCTTTCTATAAAAATAACGGCGGAGAGGTATTCTGAGTTAAAAGCTGTTGAACTACCGGTTAGTAAAAGAAATGCGATGTCTGGCGTGGTTGCGTAGTAGCACACGGTATTGATTATTGATCTTTACGTGAAAGTCACTTAGCTATACTCGATTATTACTTCTGATAATTCTTTGCATCATATCTCTTATATTATTGATTCAATTATTGTCACGATATCATCGTATAATATATTATATTAAATTATTAATTGAGGCGACAAGTTATAAATGATTAATAATTGTTGAAAGATTAAATATGTGTTGATTAAAAATAAAATGATTTGTGGTAATATTTATTGATCCTTGATGTATATAAAAATTACATTATGAGGCGTTTGTGGTAAGTTTGATTATTTTATGGGGGCCCATATGTCATCATCATCTAAGAGTCTCTTAAATCGATAGTATTTACCTTTGTGAATAGTAATTACCTTTGTGAATAGTAATTACCTTTGTGAATAGTAATTACCTTTGTCGAATAGTAATTACCTTTGTGAATAGTAATTACCTTTGTGAATAGTAATTACCTTTGTGAATAGTAATTACCTTTGTGAATAGTAATTACCTTTGTGAATAATATTTACCTTTGTCGATAGTATTTACCTTAAATCGATAGTATTTTACCTTAAATCGATAGTAATTACCTTTGTAAGTAATTACCTTCGTCGATAGTAATTACCTTAAATCGATAGTAATTACCTTCGTCGATAGTAATTACCCTTAGCAATAGTAGTTTGTCCTTGATATTACGAGAGTTAAGCGCCTCTTGATTGTTCGAGGTTAATTACCCTTCATGAATAGTAGTTGTCTCTTGATATTACGAAGTCATTTTGACCCTTCGTTAAGACCAAAGCCACCTCGGTTTTTATAAATAGAAAGCTCATTCCTTCATTATTTCTTACGAATTCATTGAAACTACAGAGAGAAACTATAGAGAGAAAGAAGAAAAAAATTACTGCTACTTCACTTTTCGATATTGATTCTTCTAAGGTAAGGGATATTATTTGTTGTACCGTAAGGGGTGTTATTCTTTCTTATTCATGAAGAGAGAACTTACATTATTCCATTCTTTATTATTACATTGGAATAACTTTTATAAAAGTGGCATCTGTGATAACTTTGTGTCATGGGCGTACCTATACTTGGTGAAATCCTTATGTTATTCCATTCTTATTTATTACATTGGAATAACTTTTGTCTCTGTGACATACCCTATACTTGGTGATGTTTGGTTTACTATTATTGGTGACATTCTTTATTATTACATTGGAACATCACATGCATGTGTTTTACACGGGACTGGTTAAAATCTTTATTATTATTACATTGGAACATCACATGCATGTGTTTTACAGGACACAGGTTAAAATCTTTATCATTACATTGGAATATCTGTCATGTGTTTTACACAGGATCTGGTTCCATCTTTATTATTACATTGGAACATCACATGTATGTGAATTTCACGACTGGTTAGATTATTATTATTACATTGGAATAACACATACATCTGAAATCTGCATGCGTGGTGATTTCTTTTGTTATTCCATTCTTTATTATACCCGGTTGGTTAAAACTTTGACTTATACTCCATGAAATTAGTAGAATATCCTTGATATTTGCGTTTCATCGATATCTTTTCATGGAAATATTCTTACGATCATTCTTGAATTTTACTCTACAAAAGCGATGTCGTGTTGACAATTTGGGCGTTATTAGTTCTGAATAAATTAATTCTTGAACTTGTTTTATTGAATTATTATGTCATTGTCATCATCCTCGTGTTATATTATGTTATCTTTGGCTTACGTGCGTAGATGAACTTAGTATGATTATGACCGAGGATCATTCGGTATAATCATGGCTTGATATAAATGATGTGATAAAAAGTCCTCGATGGCACATAATGCGATGATGGATAGTTTTTGGTATGATTATGACCGGGGGTGATTCGGTATAGTCATGACCATTGATAATTTGATGAAAATCCTTGGCCAGTGATGCGGGGATGATTAGATATTGTGGTTTATTCATTAAAGCTGAGTCTTAGTGATAAAAATTGATGAAAACCTTTTAAAACCTAAAAGATAGTAGACTTTATTTTCTACTTGACTCTTTTAATGGATTGCATATTCATTGCGATTAAAGCGGTTTGTCTATTGTATTTTATCGGTTTAACATTGTTGAAGACTATTGATAATTTATTACGCATTATCTTAGTTATAATATTTCTTCTTTGGGCTAGTTGAGCTCACCCTTTCTTTCCTTTTATTCTCTTGAAATGAGAATATATAGGGGGACAGTCGGGGAAAAAGTGATGGTCGAGAGGATAGCATTAGTAGTCCTCACTATTACATTAAATAGTGTGATAATAATAATAATGAGGACTCCTTTTGAGTTTGGATATTATCTAGTAATGATATTTGTATTCAAACTATTAGAACTCTCGGTTTTATGTATTGTATTATACCTTATATTATATAATTAAGTTTGTATTTTTATATTACCCATATAAGTGGCGACCCAAGATGGGTGGCGTATACCTAATTTTGTATAATGATACAATATATAAAAACCATCAAGTTTAAGCTGCGGTAAGCAAACGTATCCATTAAAAAGTCGATATCTAGAAAATAAAATCTACTATCTTTTGTATTCGATGATTTAAAAGGTTTTCATCACTTTTATCGTTTGGGACTAGTGAACAATAAATAATCCACATCATCTAATCACCCCACTTTGTGCTGCGACGAAAAGATATTCTTTGAAAACGATGATCCGACAAAATATGACCACAATTATCCATGCCTTTACGCGGCCTCTTGAAGAATATTTGTGTATTCCATAATGGTTAAGTAGATCATTAATCCCGATAATCACTTGTCCATGATACTTAGCTACTGGGCCAATGAGGACTTTTCCCGCGTCATTTGTAACATTACGATTAAATGATTATCTACGTTGATGAATAATCCACATCATCATAATCATACCAAGTCCATCTATACACTTCGACCATGCAAGGCCATGCTATGACTTTCAACAAAATATAAACATAAGGATGATGACAATGATATAAAATTCGATAAAACAAGTTCAAGAATTATTTTATCCGGGAACTAATAACGTCCAAATTATCAACGTAATCTTTGCTTTGTGAGTAAAATTCAAGAATGCTCGGAAGAATATTTCCATGAAAAGATCTTTGGATGAAGCACAATTATCGAGGATATTCCACTAATTTCATGGAGTATAAAATCAAACTTTAACCAATTTGAGTATAATAAGGAATGGAATAACAAAAGAAATCAACTTAGGGCATCGCGATACCAAGAATAAATGCGCATGCGAGTTATTCAAAAATAATAAATAACGGAATCGAGTCGGCGTAAAAGCGCCGCATGACGGAGTTATTCAACAGAATAATAAAAGGCGGAATCGGTCGGCGTAAAATCTGAATGAACGTGATATTCCAACAAAATAATAAAAGAATAATAATCGGTCCGTAGTAGAACGCATGCAGACGAGGATATTCAACGAGAATAATAAAAAGCGGAATCAGTGCAGCGTAAAACGCCTTGCGACGGGGATATTCAAGCAGAATAATAAAAATGGAACCCGGTTCGGCGTAGAAACGCCCGCACGAGGATGTTCCAGCGAATAATAAAGAATGGAACAATAGAAGAATTTCACCAAGTATAGGGTGGCAACGTATATCTGAGTTATTCAACGGAATAATAAAGAATGGAATAACGAGAAGTTCTTTTCATAGATAAGAAAGAAATAATACTCCCTACCTTTAAAAAATTGGATCTTTGGAATAGTGAGGTGGCAGACTTCTCTTCTTCTTTATATAAATTTCTCTCTATAATAATCGCTCTAAAGCTTTTGTGAATTGGTAGAAATGAAGGAAGAATGAGCTTATTTATAGAAAAATATAGTTTTCGATAATTGCTGCAGCGTTTTGGGGTTCAAAAAATTTCGATCTGATACCTCCAACTTTTCCTTTATTTTTAATTTAGTCATGGAAGTATTATCAAACTTGCACCACCCCCAATAGTAAATAATGTGATTGATAGTAAATTATGTGAATCAATAGTTACAGACATGTGAAAATATGAATTACTGATATAGTACCTCCATCTATACCTCTATTTTTAACTTAGTAAATGCAGTATTATCAATCTTGCATGAACTCCCTAATAGTAACAAGAATGTGAAACAATAGTATACACATATGAACAAATAGTTATAATCATGTGAAATAATAGCAATCGATTGCTTTCGTTTATCAGGTTAAATACCCGAATTTGGTCGATATAACCTCCGGACATCAATTATAACGAAATAATTGTCGATTATCACTAACACAAATAATTCCAACATAATAAAACCATTTTTATCAAAAATATAAATTTTGAAATTTAAAATTTGATTTTTCGAAAAAAAGTCAATTGTTGACTTTTTGACGAAATAGTGAATCTGGAAAATTTTGTGTTTATAGACTATTTTACTAATTTCATTGTTTAGGACTCAAATATCACGTCGCGTCTCCAAATTCAACTCGAACACAATTTCAATTTTAATAACATTTATCATTAATATTATAACTCACAATATTTATTAACCAAAGTCATTCCCCGAAAGAGGGCTTTAGATAAAGGATTTCTCTTTATTGGCGCCTGATTAGGTGAACAAACCTCTCCTTGTGAAACTTAGACATTTTTAATATTGCGAATAATAATATGAATAACTTTACTTGAGTCTCGATTATTGATTTAATAATAATAAATATTATGCGGATAATCTTTGTAACAATAATTGAATCGATAATATGAAAGATATGATCACGGCAATTCTTTAACAATAATTGAGTATAAGCGGTGACTTCTCACGTAAGCATCGATAATCAATCTGGTAGTGTCTTCTTATACGACCACAGCATATTCTTTACTTTTAACTAAGGTGTTTGACAGGTTAACGATAAAACTTTCATTGTTATTTTTATAAAAGTATTTTTTATGCGTTTTCTCGATCAAAATGATAATTAAGTTCTGGGGGTCCTGATGATTGTCTTGATAAATACGGATATTCCCCGACAAAAGAATATTCCCAGACCAATCGAATATTATATAACAACTTGCGTACTTTGCAAATTTATAAATATAACCTGACTTTAACATTATATCAAATCCACACCATAATATTTAAAAAAATTATTTCGAGAAAATTAAATCTTTATTCATAAAATCTGGGGTCTCACAGGTGTGTTGTGTGCCTCCATCATGATTCCATTCTTTAAATCAGGGTCGTTAGGAACATAAAGTCCGGAATTGACTCGAAGTATTCCTTCTTCATCGATTCTTGCTTGGCGTAGCACCTTACAACACTTTCTTCCTCATACGCGTCGGCTCCAGTGCATGGCTTGAAAGCGGCTTTAACTTTATCAATTAAAGTCGGCTTCTACTAAGTATATTTGCCATTATCATGGGGTCCTGAGTCTTTAACTTTCTATCTCCATCCTTTGCAAGTCACAATGTAAGCGGACGCTGCGCGATGATGATATCGCATTCACGCTTACGTATGATCTTACTCTTCGATCGTCATTTACCACATTCACTTTTCGGGATGGTATGGTATGATCATAATCTTTCAACAGATTCAAGCCAACGTCGTTCTTGGCGTGTTGAGTTCCTTTTAGTGAAGAAATATTTGAGGCTTTTATGATCAAGTAAAGATCTCCACTTTACTCCCCGTACTGATAATGCCTCCAAATTTTAAGTGCGCTGACGACAATGACTATCAACTCTAGATCATGAGTAGGATAATTCCTCTCATATTCTTTGGTTGTCGCGAGACATAAAGGCTATGACTTTCCCGTATTGCATGAGAACACATCCCACCCTTTGCCCGAAGCATCCTTTATAGATGACAAATCCCTCCCAGCAGGATGGTATTATCCGAACAAGTCTTGAAATGAGTCTTCTCTTGAGTTCTTGAAAACTCTTTTCACATTCTTCGCTCAATAGAACTTTGTATCTTTTGAGTCAATGAGTTAATGGAGTAGCGATTAGAAAATTCTTCCACGAATCTCGATAATAACCAACTAAGCAGAAAGCTACGTCTTGGTCATTGCGATTTAGGTTGCTCCTACTTTGAATAGATTGATCTTTCTTTGGGTCGACAAATATTCCATGACTTGATACCACGTGCCCAAAGAATGCTACTTCCTTAAGCGAACTTCGTATTTCTTCAACTTGGCATAAAGCTTATATTCACGAAACTTTTGGAGTGTCGACCTCGAAGTGTTGCTCATGATCTTCACGGCTTTTGGAATAAATAAGGATGTCATCAATAAAGGCGACCACAAAGTGATCCAAATATTCCTTGAATACTCGGTTCATCATATCCATGAAGGCGTGGAGGCATTAGTCGATCGAAAGGATATGACTAGGAATTCATAATGCCGTCTGGAGAGTTACGAAGGCGTCTTTGGAATGTCATCGGTTCTAATCTTTAATTGGTGATATCCGAAGCGAAGATCAATCTTTGAAAAGAATTTGGCTCCTTGCGGTGATCAAAGCGAGTCATCAATACGTGGCGATGGGTACTTTTTTTTGATGGTGGCGTGATTGACTCCAGATAATCAATACAAAGTCGTATCTTGCCATCTTTCTTCTTCACGAGCGAGCAGGAGCACCCCAAGGAGAAGTACTAGGGCGAATAAAGCCATGTCTAACAATTCTGCGGTTGGGTCTTTAACTCTCGAAGTTGATAGAGCCATTCTATATGGGGCTTTGGAAATGGGTTTTGTATATCGGGTTCAAGTCGATACAAAATCGATTTCACGCTCTGAGGGGTAAGCCGGGGAAGTTCTTGAGAATCGTCGGAAATTTATTAACAACGAAATATCATTCAAAGGCGGCGTATGTGACAACCCCAAAATAGGTCCATTCCATCGACCCATTCTTGGTCGTCAAATACATGGTGCAGAAAACAACTATAACTTTTTACAACAATTGTAAATGCAAAATACAACAACACATATCTTTGTGAGTTTGGATACAAATATATACCAATTGTGACTCTCATCCCAACCTTGGATAACGCGTCGCGATGACACCTTACATAAAGGTATAGTCGAAAAATGTTTTAGAAATTAGAATCTTTGGGAAGTGCTCATGAAACCTTCGTGCATGGCGGGCCCGTACGTTTGGGTTATGATAGATATCATATGGCCACAAAATTATCCTTGGTTGACCCATAGACCCCGAAAAAAAATGAGAAGATTACTATAATATTCTTCCCGATGGTGAGTCTTCTCTTGACATATCATTATCTCCACATCTCTAATTGAAATTATACTTCAAACAAATACTAAGATTATATAGGTAGTGCTTTCGTAAATATACTCGACAAGTGGATGAACACAATCACATCTTATGATGACACGAGGTTATATGTCATTAGTCAATTGTATGATAGTGGCAAAATACCCTTTCAGCGTTGGGTTCACCCCCTAGTTGATTCACCAAATATAACTACTAAATGATGACCATTGCTTACTATTCCCACATACTTACCCCGCTCGAACCCAAATACACTCTTTATTACGAAAAGGAATTGTGAAATAGAAGGGTGAAACACAACTAGCTCCAGTAAAGAATATCATGACTAAAGATAATTAAATTATCAATAGCCTTCATCAATAATAAATCGATTTAGAACATATGGTAGATGATAAAAAAATTTCAACCATAGTTGCGGTGAGCAGCCCGATCAATTAGAAGAGTCGAATAGACCGTAAAATCTATTATCTTCTACATGTTAAAAATCCACCAACAATATTTTATCCTGTAACATCAATCAGCAGTTACGGTCCAATCATATGAATAACTTCATAATCATAATTGTGATTCTAAATTTCTCTTAGCATCTGGGCGAAGATAATTTTCATCACATGTCTTTACTGAAACATCAAAGATCATGGTTAGACCAAATCACGATTCACATTCATAATCATACTAATAAATTCATCTTTGCTACTGACCAAGATATTCGTCAACGATTCATCTTTGCACTTTATTGACGAAAAGATATTCAACAACATGTCATCTTTTACCTTTCTGGGCGAAAAGATATTCATCAACAATTCATCTTTTGCTACATGCGAAAGATATTCCTCAACAGTTCATATTTACCTTCTGAGGCCAAATATATTCATCAACAATTCATATATTTGCCTTCTACTGGAACAAATATATTAATATCTCGAAAGAAATATATAATCATTTGAGAATTTATATAAACAATAATTATAACCATGTTGATCATTTCACCTTTGCACTTAAGCTAAAGATATTCAATTATAAATTGATGATCAATGATCATACCAGGTTAACAATTCAACTTTGCCTTCTTGGCCAAAGAGAACCCATAGTCAAAGTGATCGTACCAAAAATCTACCCTCTTTACACTCAAAAAAGAAGAAATATCATACATTAGGGTTATAAAATGTTATATATGATAATAAAAATAATATGATCAATATATAATTTTAATTTCAAGAGTAATATTCATAAATCAACTATAATTTGGTTAGAAAAAAGAAACCAATTTTGTCGTGAATAGTATGCAAGTGAATAGTAACTCATGAATAATAACTTCGTGAATAGTAACTCATGAATAGTAACTACTCGTGAATAGTAACCCGACATGAAAAAGGTAGAAATTTCTGATAAAATCCATACTAATATTTAGGTATAATGATATTGAAAGAATAATATTTCTTAAGCTTATAAACAATTTATTTTAATTGTTTACACTTTACTAAATAATGCATTTAATCATCCTAAAATGTCAAACTCATAAGATTTTATTACCAATAACCAAAACTCTCATAAAAATTTGCATATACCTCATATAGGATTTTCAAACCATAAAATCTTATTTTCCAATTTTCTTACTTCACATAATATATTTAATTCATTTACTCATAACTAGTCTATTTTTCATGAAAAATACCAAATCAGTTCAAAAATATTTCTTTTTACGGAATTTAGCGAATATAGTCCCATATTGAACATATATTTTCTCGGAATTTTAAAATTCATTTACTATTTTTCATATGGCCAAAATAGCCGAATATTAAGATATTTATCATAAATTGTACTTTTATCCAAAAATTCGGAAATTCAGAGAGTATACTGATATTATACAGATACACTTCCAATAAAAATTTCATCAATTTTGGAGTTAACCACAAAGAGTTATAAGCGGTTACCTTTAAAATAGTCTTTTCTCGTAAAATTCATAACTCTTAATCTATACATCCAAAAATCGTCATTTTTGGACACAATCAATAAAACTCATCAAAATATCATTTCAAATTTTTCCAGAATTTTCTGAAGGTCGGAAGAAATACGAACTGAAAAACATAACAACCACTTAAAATCCTTTACCTCGAAAAGCGCGATTACTTAACTTGAATATCTGATATATAATATGAGCAACACTCAAGATATCTAAATACTCAAAAAATATGCTTGATAATATAGAGAGAAAGAAAACTTGTTTATGGTGTGATTTTCAATTCTAACATAAGCATCTATTTATAGGAAAATCTTTAGAGCATGAAGGAGACTAAAATAATAAAATATATTTATTATTATTTAACATTTCTACGCATGCCTCTTGAAAATTCTCACCCATCAGCCAACTTTGAACCAATTTTCAGCAATCCACATGTTGATAACCAAGTGGGTCCCACCCATAAATTAATAAAAATTATTTTATTTTCCAAAACTTCAACAATTCATAAAAAATAGCCCGATTATCAGAAAAATACGAATTTTATGTCAATTATGACTGAAATCGAATTCTCTACAAATTTGTAGCTTTGAGTTTTTCCAAATTCCAAACCAAAAATATCCAAAATCCACAAAACGGATGATTTTTAATACCTCCATTATCAAACAAAATCTTGATAAAACACCTCAAAGATTAATTCTTTCATTTTCTCCACATAAAAATAAATATATCCATCATTTATATCCACATAAAATAAATATTTCCATATCATATAAATCAATAATTAATTATTCACAAATAATATTACGAGAATCACAATGATTATGATGACCAGTAGTTCCGGAAAGAGGGGCATTTCAATAAAATTTCTCTTCTTTGGCCTTGATTAGGTGACCAAACCTCTCCTTGAGAACTTTCTAGACATTGCCAATAATCTTTCTAATAATATTATTCAAATAATATGAATTATTGATCGATAATGGAGATATTATGCGTTGACATTATTGAAACAACGATAATATAAAATATCAACCTGAACAATTATTGAATAAATAAAATTAAATATTGAGCAGTAATTACTCTAACACTTATTGAGTAGTGTCTTACGTAAGAATCAATAATTCAAAAATACTTGTCGATACAGGTAATCTTCTTTGTCAATAATAATGCGTATTCATTGTATTTTAACCAATCGGTATTCCAACAATGTTAGAATAACTACTACTATTATTTATAAAAACTCAATTTTTATCGTTTTTCTTCATCAAATGAGTTATTAGATTATGGGGCCCCACAAATGGGTTTAGCATGCAGGTAATACGAATATTCTCCGACAGAAAGAATATTCCACGACCAAGAACGAATATTCCCCAACAATTGAATATTTTATAACCACTTGCGTATTTTGAAAAAATTCATATCTCACCCTTAACTTTAAACTTTTATCAATTTAATCATTTACTGAATTGTAATTATAAAAAAATTGAATATTTTTATTTCTTAAAATTCGGGGTCTTACAACGTATTTTTATTTAGATTTGTGACATGAGCTAAGAAGGCTTGACATCCGTTTTTCAATAAACGAATAGCTTTATGGCTTGAAATAGTAGTGATTGATTTTAATGGTTTGGTTTAGTGAATTCGTTATAATTGGTTGATTTGGAATATGAAAACTAACATCCTTACAAAACAATCAATTTTTTGCATGATAAGTAGTTAACCAATCAATCCCAGAATCACGTCAAATGCAAGTATTTTCAATGAAATAAGATCGACGGTGTAATATGAAGTGCTGATTTGAACCAAACAAGACTTATAAGCGATTGGATGTAATGAAGGTTTCTCCCAATGGAGTTTTCACAGAGATAAGTCAAAGTCTAATTTCTCCGGAGTCAAATTTAGTCGTTGAAATGAATAGGAGAAATAAAAGAATGGGTAGAACCAGATATCAAATAAGGTATAGACTTATTTGAGAGTTTATGATAAGCTTACCGTGATGACCTCATTCGGGTTCCTTCTTTTCTGAGGAGGTCACACAAACGCTTCTCCCTTCAGACTAACTGGCTTTGACTTTTCTAGGGATGACCTTTGGTGCCTCCATCCTAGTTGAACTTGTTTTCGGTGAGCGATAAAATCGGGCTAAGTGACCTTCTCTTCCACAATTATAACATCTTTTGGACTCAAGATCACGAATTTAGGCGATGTGTCCTCCCTCCGCGTTTAGAAGCATATGATGGGTGGTCGTTCTCCTTCGTTAACAATGGGTCTTTGGTCTTTGACGTCTTTCCATCATTGTTGAATCTCTCTTCTTGAAATGTCCATTCTTATTATTTTGGCCTGATTACCACCGAAGTGGTTACCATACTTCGGCTGTTGATTCACTCTCTGACTTATTGTCACCGCTTCGATGGCTATCGCTCTCATTAGTATTATCATTTTGTCGGTTTCTCTCTTTTGGTTGCGTTGACTCGTTATCGCTCGCTTTACTAACTAAGCCCTATTTACAACATCCGAATACAAACCACGGTTTATCACGAAATAAGATGTTGGCGTATCTCCGACTTTAAACCTTTAAAAACATCCGTATCATTCTCTCTTCATTATCCACCAGTGGGACCTGAAACCGTGATAACTCTCTGCAAATTTAGCCTCGTATTGCGTCACGGTCATATTGTTTTGTTCAACTTGATAAACTCCACCTCCTTCACGTGTGGCCCGAATACTTTTCGGGAAAATATTTGTCGTTAAAACAGCGACTCTTGGAACTTCTCCCAAGACATTTTTGGTGCGGCGGGTTGAATACGCTTCTTGATTCCCACCAAAGATGTCTGCTCTCCCTTGCAACATAAAGGCGACAAAGGAACCTTTTGTTCCTCGTAGCATCCCAAGACATCAAATATCTTGGTGATCTACTTTATCCATCTTCGCCTTAAGTGGTTTTGGCTCTCCATAAACTCCGTGGTCCCAGCTCCTTGAACTGCTTAGCGGTGACCATCCGGAGAGTTTCCGATGTTTCCACCTACATTTTGGGTAGGAGCCGGCTCTCGCCGCTCTTGATGCATGAATTGCATAAAGCCTCCGAACATTCCATCGTTCATCATTTGGTCGATGTTGTTGTTTGCGTGAGGATTGTCGCCTTCATACACATTATCACGATTATTGATATGTGGTGTATCAACGATCACTTTGTGCTCCATTCTTTATTCTCAACATTCTCGGATGTCATTTTCAAATCGCCACAAAACAAAATGTTAATTGACGTATAACATATTATCCCTATATTCTAATGAGCCAATTAAATACCAAAAAAAAAAACTTAGGTAGAGTAATACTAGCGAAGGAATTCCACGTCTCTCCCCTCCTAGTTCTAGTCTCACATCTTAGCCATGGATCATATCCCTAAGCTTTGATACCAACCGTGGCGCCCCAAAATTAGGTATACATCACCCATCTTGGGTGCGTCGGATACATAAGACAAAATTCAAATACACTTAATTATACAACGATGCGTGTAAAATACGACAAAAACATATGATGAGTTTGAATACAAATACTCTCATCTAGAGAAGCATACAAACTCAATGGAGTCCTCATTACAATAATTATCACACTATTTCACGAGAATAGTGAGGACTACTAATACTATCATCTCGGTCCATCACTCCGCTTCCACGACTGCGTCACGGCTTTATATTCTCATTTCCTGAAAAACGGTGAAAGAAAGTGTGAGCTCAACTAGCCCGTAAGAAGAAATATTATGACTAAGATTGTGGCGCCCCCAAAATAGGTATACAACACCCATTCGAAGGTCTCCAAATACATGGTACATAAAGCAAACTACAACTTCAATAATACAATTGTCAGTGCAAATACGAATAACACATACTGTGAGTTTAAATACAAATATTGTCTTCTAGACAATATCTACACTCAAATAAGTCCTCATTACAATTATTCAAACACTATTTTACGAAATAGTGAGGATTTCATAAAACATCTTTCTAGAACCATCACTCCATACCCACTGAGATCCTCATGTATGCTTCTCACCTCCACGAGAAGAAAAATGGAACAAAAAGGAAAAGGGTGAGCTCAACTAGCCCAAAAGAATATTATGACTAAGATAATATCAACAAATTATCATTAGTCTTCAATGGGAAAAATCTAATAAAATATAATAGACAACAAGTTTTAGATGAAACAATTGCAATGAAACAAAGAATCCATTAGAAGAATCAAGTAGAGAAAGAATTCCATTATCTTCTAAGATTTAAAAGTCCATCATCAATATTTTATCCTTGTAACAACAATTAATATATATCTTTAATCAAATATTCATCTTTGTACTACAGGCCAAAGATATTCATTTGTATCACCAGTTGGTCATGTTCATCTCAACACCTGTTCATCTTTGCACTACTGGTCAAAGATATTCATCGATTAATCATTCATCTTTGCACTTTCACAGTAGAAGATATTCAAGAATATCATCATTTAGGACCGAGGATGATGAAAATATTTTAAAGAAAACTAATCCAGTGAGACGGAAAGGACAAATAGTAAGAGATTAAATATAACAGTTTATCCAAGATCAATAATACTCCATAATAACCAATTTTGTGTGCCTCCATTATGATTCTATACTTCAAGTCAGAATCGTTAGGAACACAAAGTCTGGAGTTGAATCTAAGTATTCATTCTTCATCGATTCTCGCTTCTGGAATAGCTCCTTCTTGCACTTTCTTCTTCATACGTATCAGCTCCAGGTCCGTAGCTTGAGCAACTTTAACTTTATCGATTAAAGTCGGTTATACTCGTATATTTGCCATCATCATGTGGGTCCCTGGAGTCTTTAATTCTACCTCCATCCTTTGAAAGTCATACAGAATGGGCCTTTGTATTGACAATATCACACTCGTACTCGCATATGATATTCTACTTTCGATCATCGCGTCACCTACGTTACGCTTTTCGTGGATGATGTTGAATAGTGTGATCGTAATCTTTCAATAGTTCAAGCCAACGTCGTTGCCGCATGTTGAGTTCTTTTTGGGTGAAGAAATATTTGAGGCTTTTATGGTCCATATAAATCTCCACTTTCTCCCAATCTGATAGTGTCTCTAAATTTTCAACGCCTTGAAAATCACGCTAACTCTCAGATCATGAGTAGGATAATTCCTCTCATATTCTTTGAGTTGTCGTGAGCATTATCACATGACTTTCCCATGTTGCATGAGAACACATCCTAACCCTTTGCACGAAGCATCGCCGAGATAACAAATCCATCCGTCATAAGATGGTATTGCGAAACAGTTCCGAAATGAGTCTCTCTTGAGCTCTTGGAAACTCTTCTCGCATTCCTCGCTCCATACAAATTTTATATCCTTCCGAGTCAATGAGTTAGCGAATGCGATTCGAAAAAAATCCTCCACGAATCTCCGATAATAACCAAATTAAACCCGAAGCTACAGCATTTTGTCCACAAACTTGATTGCTCCCCAACTTTGTCTTGCTTGATCTTGGCCGTCAGCGGATACTCCATGTTTGACACCAAGTGCCCAACGAATGCTACTTCCTCGGCCAGAACTCCGCATTTCTTGACCAGCATAAAGCTTGTTTTCACGGCCTTTCAAGTATCGACTTCAAATAAGGTTTCATGATCTTCTGACTTTTGGAATAGATGAGGATATTATCAATAAAAACAACAACGAATCCATCCAAATATTCATTGAATACTCGGTTCATCATATCCGCGTGAAAGCGGTGGGCATTAGTCAATCCAAAAGACATGACTAAGAATTCATAATGCCCTGCAAGAGTTACAAGGCGGGTCTTTGGAATATCCTCGCTTTTAATCTTCAATTTGATGATATCCGAATCGAATATCGATCTTTGAAAAGAATTGTGCTCCTTGCAATCGGTCGAGCAGGTCATCAATGCGAGGTAACGAGATACTATTCTTGATGGTGACATGGTTTAATTCTCGATGAGTCAATACAGTCGCGTACTCCCGCCTTTCTTCTTTACTTAATAAAACAGGAGCACCCCGAGGAGATGTCTTGGGGCGAATGTAACTGGATGTCTAACAATTCACGTAGTTGGACTTTTAACTCCACGAAGTTCAATAGGAGCCATTCGATATGGGGTTTTAGAAATGGGTTTTGTATGCGGTTCAAGGTCAATAATGTGAGACCCAGTTTTATCAATAAAGATTTAAATTTTGTCGAAATAATTTTTAATATTATGGTGTGAATTTGAGATAATATTATAGTTGTGGGTAGTATTTATAAATTTTGCAAAGTATGCAAGTGGTTATATTATATTCGATTGGTCGGAGAATATTCAGGTTTAACGAGGGAATATTAAATAACGGCTCAATCATTTAGTGGATCCTGAGCGATGTAATTATTATCGGATTGAAAAACGACAAAATATTTTATTGAAATAACGGTGGAAGTTTTACCGGGATCTTGTTGAACTACTTTCATTAGTAAAGAAATGCGATACGTGTGGTTGCATAGTAAGCACGGTATTGATTATTGATGCTTATGTGAGAAGTCACCGATTTGATTCCATTATTGTCGATTAATAATATGAATTATTATAAGCGATAATGACGTTTTATTTTATTCAGTATTATTAACGTAATAAAATAGAAACATCTTTTATATAAAGCGAATACTTTTATTAAAGTTATTACTATAAATAGAATATATTATATTTTATTATGCATAGTGTTGCATGTGTGTTTTGCATAGTGTTGCGTAGTGTTTTGCGTAGTAAAATGTTTTTATATAAATAGAATATATGATATTTTATTTAAAAGATTTTGCTTTAAATATAGGCCGAAATCAGATTAAAGTAAATCAATACGGACCGTTCATGAATTAATTACTATGCATTCTATTTTCCTATAAATAGAAACTCATTTCCTTCATTATTTTCTTTACGAATTCACTTGAAACTCTGAGAGAAAATTATAGAGAGAAGGTATAGAGAGAAATCTATAGAGAGAAAGAAGAAGAGTATTCGGTACTTCACTACTTTGATATCCGGTGTCTTTTTACGGTAAGGGGTATTATTTGTTGTACCGTAAGGATATTATTCGTTTTGTATTCGTGAAGAGAACTTCGGTTATTCCATTCTTTATTATTATGATATGCGGCATACCTATACTTGGTGAAATCCTTATGTTATTCCATCCTTATTTATTCTCATTGGAATAACTCAGTATCTGTGAATCCCCTATACTTGGTGATCTTCTTCTCATTATTCCATTCTTTATTATTCATTGGAATATCACATGCGTGTGTTTTTACAGGACTGGTTCCGTTGTTTATTATTCCGCATTTATTATTACATTGGAATATCCTGTTTGTGTGTTTTACACCGGACCTGGTTCCATTGTTTATTATTCAGCATTTATTATTCTGTTGGATCATCCTGTCGGTTGTGAATTTCACGACACAGTTTAAGATTATTATTATTACTGTTGGAATAACTTTGTCATCACGCAATCTGCGCATGCATGGTGATTTCTTTTGTTATTCCATTCTTTATTATACCCGAGTTGGTTAAAACTTTGACTTATATACTCCATGAAATTAGTAGAATATCCTTGATATTTGCGTTTCATCGATATCTTTTCATGGAAATATTCTTACGATCATTCTTGAATTTTACTCTACAAAACAAAGATTATCTTGTTGACAATTTGGGCGTTACTAATTCTTGGATAAAATAATTCTTGAACTTGTTTTATTGAATTATTATGTCATTGTCATCATCCTCGTGATATATTATGTTATCTTTGGCTTACGTGCGTAGATGAACTTAGTATGATTATGACCGAGGATCATTCGGTATAATCATGGCTTGTTATAAATGATGTGATAAAAGTCCTCGGTGGCACCGTGTGCAGTTGATGGATAGTTTTGGTATGATTATGACCGGGGTGATTCGGGTATAGTCGTGACCATTGATAATTTGATGAAAATCCTTGGCCGTGGTAGTGCGAGGATGATTAGATGTGGTGGTTTATTTATTAAAATTTGAGTCTCGTGATAAAAATTGATGAAAACCTTTAAAACCTAAAAGATAGTAGATTTTATTCTCTCTTGACTCTTTTAATGGATTAAATATTCCGCCTGCCGAGTTAAATTGGTTTATCATCATTGTATTTTATCGGTTTTAACACTTTGTTGAAGGCTAATGATAATTTATTCTGCGTTATCTTAGTCATAATATTTCTTCTTGGGCTAGTTGAGCTCACCTTTCTTTCCTTTATTCTCTTCGAAATGAGAACATACCATTTGAGACAGAGTCGGGGAGCGGAGTAATGGTCGAGAGGATATCATTAGTAGTTCTCACTATTACGTGAAATAGTGCGATAATAGTTGTAATGAGGACTCCTTTTGAGTTTGTATAATATCTAGTAGACAATATTTGTATTCAAACTCACGAGTTTATGTCGTATTGTACCACGATAGTTATATTAGTAAGTTGTATTTGAATTTATGTACCATGTAAGTGGCGACCCAAGATGGGTGGCGTATACCTAATTTTGAGGCGTCCATGGTTGGTATCGAGCCGTAAGTGTGAAAGAGCCAGAGCCTCTCCATTGGTGACTTCTGTTGATGGGGAATGCTGCTGAAGCCGGACTCTCTCAAGTAGGGGCCGGAGTCTTCGGGTGTGGTGATAGAGTACCAATGTGAGGTCTTGACATAAGTTGGTGTCCGTAGTCATGGTTTGTATCGGAGCTTAGGGATATGATCCACGCTAAGAGGTGAGAATAATACTAGGAGGGAGAGACGGGAATACATTCGCTAGAATGACCTACCTAAGTTTATGTGCTATTTTATTGGTGGTTAGAATATAGGGATAATTTGTTACATGTCAATTAACCCTTGTTTTGTGATAGTGTTTGAGAATGGCATCTGAAAATCTTTGAGATAAGCAATGAAGCACATGAGAGTGTTGATTCATTTCGAACAAAAGGTAACGACCAACAACACGATAATAATAATCATCTTTGAGTAAGCAACGATTATCGAAACAATGATAACCATCGTGGGAAAATTATCATCTTAAGAATCGTAACCACTTGATTGGTAATCGTGGCAAAGATAATAGAAGTGGAAATTTCAAGAAGAAGGTCATTTAGCTCGATTTTTGTGCATATAGTGAAGTCAAGTCCAAATTTGGGATAGTGGCACCAAAAGGCGGATCTGACGACAAAACAAAGCTCGATTGGTTTTTCGGGAAGAAGCGTTTTCGTGACTTCTCGAAAAGTGGGTAACCCGAGACGAAGTTAAGCGCGGGTTAGTTAATTATAAATTCTTGCGCAAAGTCTATACCTTATTAGATATCGGTTCTACCCATTCTTTTATCTCTCTCTTTTGCGTTCAACATTTAAATTTGACTCAGGAGAAATTAGACTTTGATTTATCTATTGAAACTTCGTTGGGAGAAACCTTCGTTACCTCCAACGTTTATTAATCTTGTTGTTTCAAATAAACACTTTCCGTTACTCGTCGATCTTATCTCTTTGAAAATACTTGCCTTTGAGGTAATTTTTGAAAATGATTGATTAACTACTCATTATTCTTTTTTGTAAGGTTGTTAGCTTTCATATTCATAACTTGACTTTGTTATGCGAATTCAAGTAACCAAACTACTAAAGTCAATTATTGTCATATCAAGCCATAAGTAAAGAGCCCCGAACCTTTCGTTGTTGACTTCCTTGTGTGGAATGCACCAAGCGGGCTTTACATAGGCGACATCGTGAATGAAGATGGCAAGGTTATAGGTATCATTGTGAGGTCTTATCTAGGTTAAGGGATAGAAATAATAGTTGGTATCGATGTGACGTCTTATCCAAGTCTTGGATGAGAGTCACGGTTTTGATTGATATTTCTATTATTAATAAATTTCTGGCGTATTCTTGAAGACTTCTTAGCCTACTTAGGCGTGAAATCGAATTTTGTATTGACCCCGAAGACAAAACCCATTTCTTAAACCCTCAAATATTTCTTGACTAAAATGAATAGTTTACGTGGTTTATGATGACAATCATAATAAAAGCATTGGACTAATGAAAATCATGGGTCTTCGTGGTATTAGTAAGTGTTATGATGAGTTATGTTGGTTAGTATGTGAAAACATGAAAGTTTCTTAGAAATCACAAAGAGTTGAAAATCGATTTTCTTTGAAAAAGCGTAACATGAAATTCAATCCACCAAATCTCTTATTATATTTTGAATTTTGAGTGTGGTCAAGTCCTAGAGTTAGATCTATGAGTTACCTAACTAATCCAAGTAGAATTACTGGAAAGGTGTTGTAGATTTTTGTGTGGACTAATTTTAGCAAAGGAGTGCAAAGCTGCAAAAAGCAGAAAAAATTAGCTGCCATGATTTTAGAGGGCTTTTTCGGCCACTTAAATTATGAGAAAATTCTGGCCTTTTAGGACATGAAGGTATATGGTATAAAGTACCTCCTGTCCAAAAATGAGCTTATTACGACTTAAAATGAGCAAGTTATGACTATTTCAATATTTAGGTTTTTCGACAAAAACGCTATATAACCGAGTTCTATAACTCGATGACCATGAAATTTAAACTAGAAGCTCACGTTAACATATGTAAGGTTTTGCCAAGATTTGGGAATTTTGGAGTTAAACTTGAGGTAGCTAATTTCTTAAGGAATTAATTAGAAATTGATTTTGAAAAATAGTAAATGAATTTTAAAATTCGAGAAAAATATATTTTCATTATGGGACTATATTATACTAAATCCACTGAAAAAATATTTTTGGGACTGATTTGGTATTTTTCATGAAAATAGTTTAATTCTGAACATATGAGTTAAATATGTTATGTGAAGTAACAAAGTTGAAAATAGGATTTTATGGCTAGAGAATCCTATATAGAGTATATGCATATTTTTTTTGATGAGGATTTGATAATTGGTGATGATATCTTATGACTATGACATTTTTGAATGATTAAATGCATTATATGGTAAAAGCGTAAACAATTGAGATAAATTGTTTATAAATTTAAGAAGTGATTAAAATATTGTTATAATAATAATGATATTAGATTATGAGATTATTAAGTGATTGATAACATGGGGATATTCTTGAATCTGGATAAATTATATTATAAATGTTTAATATTTATCCTTTATCTCATTTGATTGATTCTTTATATCATTGACATAATCCTCATGCTTATATTATGTTGAAAGTCATCTATATGCTCACGTGCGTAGATGGACTTGGTATGATTATGACCGAAATTGTTCGGTATAATCATGGTAGTAATTGAAAACACGATTATCTTTGTACGTAGTGCATGGATAATTGTGGTCGTGATACTTAATGAATACACGATTATCTTTGTACGTGGTCATGGATAATTGTGGTCGTGATACTAATGAATACATCGATTATCTTTGTACGTGGTGCATGGATAATTTGTGGTCGTGATCTTAATGAATACACGATTATCTTTGTACGTAGTCGTGGATAATTTGTGGTCATGATACTAATGAATACACGATTATCTTTGGTAGTAGTCATAGATAATTTGTGGTCGTAATACTAATGAATACACGATTACCTTTGTACGTAATTATCATGGATAATTATGGTGCGTGATCTTAATGAATACACAATTATCTTTGGTAGTAGTGCATGGATAATTTATGGTCGTTATCTTAATGAATACTGCGATTATCTTTGGTAGTAGTGCTTGGATAATTAGTGGTGCGTGATACTTAATGAATATCCTTGGCACATGTAGTGCGGGGATGATTCGATGATATGGATTAATTATTGAAATGAGTCTCGTGATGAAATATTAATTCATGGATGTGGTAAAAGTCATCTTTGGTAGTAGTGCATTGATAGACTTGGTATGATTATGACCAAGGATTATTCGGTATAATCATGATCGTAATTGAAAACACGAATATCCTTGGCGATGGTGCATGGATAATTAGGTGGTCGGTGATCTTATTAAATTTGAGTCTCGGCATTATTGGTTTTACAGTTGTATATCTTTGGCTGTAGTGCAAAGATGAATTGTTAATGAATATCTTTGGTAGATTGCAAGATGAATTTAATGTTTTCAACGATAAAGGTATTCAAGGTATCCTCACCTCTTATCATATCAGTCGTACCCTAATTTCGAGGCGAAATTCCATAAGGAGGGAGATTGTGAGACCCGGATTTTATCGATAAAGATTTAAATTTTGTCGAAATAATTTTTTAATATTATGGTGTGAATTTGAGATAATATTATAGTTGTGGGTGAAAGTAGTATGCATCTGAAGCCAATCATGTTTGATGATAAAACATATACTTTGTAACAATCTTATTCATTTATTAATAAAAAGTTTTAATTTATTAAAGGCTTTTAATTATCTACGTGATCTTTGTTTTATAATATGTGATAAACCCATAGTTTTAAGCAATGCTTTTAGAATAATGATGATGATCATTCTAATGAGATCTAAATTCTTAGAAAGCTTAAAACTAAAATAGTTCCCAATCATTGGATTACTAAATTGGGGATTAGTGAATCAGGATAGATTGAGTACATCGTTCTTGCTTTCATTGGATGAGGATGATTGATCTCATGATCATTTGTGTGGAGACACTAAAGCAAGTATGTAGGTCTTTATTAGAGAATAAGTTCACTTGAGCGTGGCTCGCTAAGGAATACCTAATGGAGTTTTACTTGCTTTTCAATAGGAATTCTGTAGTGATAGTAGTCTAGTGATCCTTGGACTTGAGATCATCATAGTATCTTGTGTATGATGAGTTATACTTTGACTTATTCCTTAAGACCCTTAGGGTATATCAAAGGTATGCTTGGGTATAATAAGTTGTACATGGAGATAATGTATGATCAATAAAGAATCTACCACTTCTATTAAAAGAAAATGTCATGTGATTCGATAAATGACAACCCAAGTAGTCCTCGTGGCGTGCGAATGAAATTAGAAAGAGTTTTCTAATTTGCATTATTTAGAGTTGTGCATTTAAGAGTGAAATACATATAATTAAATAAAATAAGACTTGACAAGAATTCCATGTCTTATATTTAATTGGGACATTGTATGGTGGAAGGATTGAATTATGTCAGGTAACTATTTACTCAAAGGTTCTTTTATGATTAATGTTGAAATCTATATTATCTGGAAAGTCGTTGATCGCTAGGGAGGCTTATCCCTATTGTAGAATAAATATTATTTATTTAAATAAATTAATTGTTTAATTTATTTATTTAAATAAGATTAGAATTGTTCTAATTGATTTATTCACAACCTATTTAATATGGAGAACCTAAAGGGTCACACCATAAAATGAAGAATAATTATTTAAGAAGTTAATGGCATAATCGTAATAATATGTTAAGTATATTTAATTTAATCTATGGTGATAGAATAAATTAAATAGCTTAATATTTATTATTTAATATTTTAGAAATATTAAATATAAATTAATAAGAGGAGTCTTATTAATATTATTACAATTATTATTATTATTTTAATTTCTAAAAGAGTTTAGAAATTAATTTAATATAAAATACTCTCATTTATTCCTAATTGGATTAGGAAGGAAAATTAGTTAAAGAGAGTTTAATTAATTATCACTAATTAGATTAGGGATCTTAATTAATTAAAGAATTTAATTAAATAAATCCCAATTCCTTAATTGTTAAGGTGGGTTGCCCACATCTATAAATAAGAGAATCTTATTATGGGTGGTGGGGGTTGTTGACTTTTACAACGACGTAATTTCAATTTGTTGGAGATTACCCTTTTACATAGAGATAAAATTGGGGTTTGAGCCAAATACACCATCTTCTTGAATTCTTTATTTTTCCTTGGTGGATCACCTCTGGAGGCCCAAACGCTTGGGTGGCTAACGTTGATCGAAAGGAAGGAACCAAACCCGGTGGATTCAAGTTGAATCTGAAAAGGATTGGAGGTGAACTTGTACACGAGGAAGCTGGGATCTTCAAGGGTATGTTTGTTCTTCATATCTTTTTCGTTTAATTAATAATTGTGCGTAAAGGTGATCCGGGTATATGGTTTGTAAAATTTTAAACTCGATTTTTACAACTTACTAATTTATGGCTTATTTGATTCATACATATGAATATTACAAACCTAACGGTGGCATCGAGCCAAACCTTTATCGCTAATTATTAATTGTTTTAATTTGATATGTGTATTGATATGTGTTTAGAATAATTTAATTGGGCATAATTTTATTGTATAAATTTAATTTACATTCTTAGGAAAAAAAAAGGAGGTTTTCTGGTTTATGAGTGAGTCATACGCCCATAACAAGCAATCAACCATTGGAATTATTAATCCTTGCTTGTCGATTATAATTAACGTGGTACTCATGATTTTCATATAGGTGGCCACGTGGGTTTCATGTAATGCTTGAATGAAATCGGTACTTATTTTTTTTTGATCTGAAGGCACGGAAATCAAAAAAAAAAAAAAGCCGTGATCCATGATTATTCTTGACTTGATCGATGAAAAAAAATAAAATTCAAGTGCATCTTTAAACTCATGGATTAAGGGTCATGCAAATTTGATAAAAGGCAAGGCCAATTGTTTTTAAAAAGGGAACACGCCATGCTATTTAAAAAAAAAAAAAAAAAAGTTATATTACTTTATAAAAAAAGTTATGTATATATATTATATATATATTAATTTTAACCGTCTGATTATATATATATATATATATATATATATATATATATATATATATATTACGGTTTATGTAAGACCCCAACTTTTATAAATAAAGATGAATTTTCTATAAATATTATTTTTGAATATTATGGAATAAATTTGATATAATGTTATAGTTGTGGGTAATATTTATAAATTTTGCAAAGTATGCAAGTTGTTATAAAATATTCGTTTGGTCGGGGAATATTCTTTTTGTTAGGAATATTAAATACATAATGGCTCAATCATTGGTGGACCTGGTAATTATTATCGGATTGAGAAAACGACACAAAATATTTTATAAAAATAACGGCGGAGGTGTTACCGTTAAAAGCGTTGAACTACCCGGTGGTAAAGAAATACAAATGTCTGGCGTAGTTGCGTAGTAGCATGCATTATTGAGTATTGATGCTTTACGTGAGAAGTCAACAATTTATGCTCGATTATTACTACTGATAATTCTTTGCGTCATATCTCTTATATTATTGATTCAATTATTGTCACAATTATCATCCATATAATATGTTATGGTATTAAATCAATAATTGAGACGACAAGTTATAAATGATTAATAATTGTTGAAAGATTAAATATGTGTTGATGAAAAAAAATGATTTGTGGTAAGTTTGATTATTTTATGGGGGCTCGTATGTCATCATCTAAGAGTCTCTTACATCGATAGTAATTACCTTCGTCGATAGTAATTACCCTTGTGAATAGTATTTACCTTCGTCGATAGTAATTACCTTTATCGATAGTAATTACCACTTGTGAATAGTATTTACCTTCGTCGATAGTATTTACCTTCGTTAATAGTAATTACCATTACGAGACGTCCCGAACCACTTGTATGCGTTTCACATTCTGAGCGTCGAACCACTTGTCGTTTCACATTACGGTGATCCAAACCACTTTTCTTTTCACATCATTAGTCGTCGAGCCACTTGCCTTTTCACACGGCGGTCTTTAAGCTAGAAATCTTCTATAAATAGAGGCTGGGGCTTCATTATTTTCACAAATTCATTCAAGCTATATAGAGAAAGTATAGAGAGAATAAGAGAAAGAAGAAGAGTATTTTATTCTTACTGTGATGCAAATTATTCAATCTCTACCAAATGTAAGGGGGGTGTTATTCTTTCTTATTCATGAAGAGAAGCATTGTTATTCCATTGCTTATTATTACATTGGAATAACTTTGTATCACGCATGATTTACCTATACTTGGTAACATTCTTCTATTATTACATTGGAACATCACATACATGTGTTTTACTAATAGGACTGATTTCCGTCTTTATTATTATTACATTGGAACATCACATGCATGTGTTTACACCTACACAGTTCCGCTTTATTATTATTACTGTTGGAACATCACATGCATGTGTTTTACAGGACTGGTTCGTCTTTATCGATTCTGTTGGAACATCACATGCATGTGTTTTACAGGGACTTGGTTTCGCTCTTTATCATTCTCATTGGAATATCCTATACGTGTGTTTTACACCGGATGCGGTTCCATCTTTATTATTACTGTTGGAACATCACATGGAATTGTGAATTTCACGACCGGTTCCGTTATTATTATTACTCGTGGAATAACTTTTATGTCTCTTAATCCGCATGCATGGTGATTTCTTTTGTTATTCCATACTTTATTATACCTAGTTGGTTAAAACATTGACTTATACTCCATGAAATTAGTAGAATATCCTTGATATTTGCGTTTCATCCGATATCTTTCATGGAAATATTCTTACGATCATTCTTGAATTTTACTAATTTGGGCGTTAATAATTCACCGGATAAAATAATTCTTGAACTTGTTTTATTGAATTCTTATATCATTGTCATCATCCTCGTGTTTATATTATGTTGAAAGTCAATCTCGTGGGCACATAGTGCGTAGATGGACTTGGTATGATTATGACCGAGAGACTATTCGATTGTAATCTAGTAGTAATGTTACAAATGATGTGATAAAAATCCTCGATGGTAGTAGAGCATTGGTGGATGATTGTTGGCATGATCATGACCATTAATGAATACACAAATATTCTTGGCACATGAAGGCATGAATAATTGTGGTCGCATTGATCTTAAAGAATATCCTCGGTAGTAGTGCGGGGTGATTCGATGATGTGGAATATTTATTAAAAGGCGAGTCTTAGCTATACTTGATGATGAAAACCTTTTAAAACCTAAAAGATAGTAGACTTTATTTTCTACTTGACTCTTTTAATAGATTGCATATTCATTGCGGTTAAATTGGTTGTATACATTGTATTTTATCGGTTTAACATTGTTGAAGACTATTGATAATTTATTACGCATTATCTTGAGTCATAATATTTCTTCTTGGGCTAGTTGAGCTCACCTTTCTTTCTTTGTTCTCTTGAAATGAGAATATAGGCTGGGGACGAGTCGGAAAAGCGAGTGATGGTCACGAAGATAGCATTAGTAGTCCTCACCTATACGTGAAATAGTGTGATAATAATTATAATGAGGACTCCTTTTGAGTTTGTATAATATCTAGTGAAGCGATATTTGTATTTAAACTCACGATTTATGTCGTATTATACCACGTGATTATGTTAGTAAGTTATATTTAAATTACATACCATGTATAGTGGCGACCCAAGATGGGTGATGTATACTTAATTTTGGGGCGTCACAGGTTTATATATATATTTATATATATATAATATTCTCAATAATTTTATTATTAAAATAAAAAGTTTATTTTAATTTTAAAATAAAAATTTATTTTAATATTAAAATATAAAATTTATCTTAATTTTAAAATTAGAATTTCATGATAACTAATTAGAGTTGGAATTGGATTCCATGATAACTAATTGGAGTTGAAATTGGATTATATGTTTCCTTAAATAAAGGAGTTTATTTAGATATGAAATAAGATTTCATATTATTCAAAATAAAAGAGTTTATTTGTGAATGAAAAAGAAGAATCCTAATTTCCTTAAATAAAGGAGTTTATTTAGATATGAAATAAGATGTCATATTATTCAAAATAAAGGAGTTTATTTGTGAATAGGAAAGAATATCCGTGTTTCCTTTAATAAAAGATTTTTTTTATATGGAATTGGATTCCATAATTAATTAAAATAAAGGAGTTTATTTTAATTAAAGATTTTGATTAAAATAAAATAGTTTATTTTATTCAAAATGGATAAATTAAAATAAAATAGTTTTATTTTGATTTAAATTTGGATTAAAATAAAGGAGTTTATTTTGATTCAAAATAGATTTTATACTAACTAAATTTGCCCATTAAATGATATCAATATATATATTAAATGTTTATTATTCATAAGATGAATGTTATTTATTGATGCATATGGTGATGTGTATGATAATAAATGGGATTGATTATGGACCATTGACCCCGATATGATTGGATTTTATTTTAGTTGGATGCATGAATGTATGGGTTTTATTAAATGGGGTTCTGCACCTCGCCTTCTAATTTTTCTAAATATAAATTCTATCTCCCTCTTATGCATTTCCCTTGATCGCTGATCATGGTTTCTATTTATTTTAAATAGTTTTGTAATAGGAATAGTTAAATTAATTTTGAAGAATTGGAGATCAAGGAGCAAGAGCGGCTTGAAGACGCTTAAATAATGGAGCCCGGTTTAAATGTAATAGTTATATTTAAATATTAATTCTTACTTCTAGTAGTTTGACCTTTTGGTTCACTTGGTGGCTCTAAAGGAACCAAACTAGAATAAAAGTCCATAATCAATCCGGGTAGAATATAGTATTCTATATGTGCATGCTTATACTATATATATATTATATATTATGCAAACATGCTTCGCATGTTCATTAATATATTGCGTATTTTATATATATATGTAATAAATGCCTAAACAAGATGAGACAAATTAATAACAAACCCTCAATTTTATATTAAGTCCTAGCGTTCAAAGATATTTGGAATATCGAGCGTCGCCTTCTAGCATGATAAAATTAATAGAGTATTAAATATTTAATATGAGTTTGTTGTGTCACCACAAGACAAGTATTAAGTATTTAAGATGTTAATTTATCACATTTGATGCTTATAAAGAAAATTGAACAATATTGTTTTGTTGTGTCACCACAAGGATGATATTTTCTTTTTGAATATATGGAGTGCTAGGTCGGACTTAACTTGGATAATTTTGATTTGGATGTGCCACCACTTGATCAAAATAATCTAAGAGACAAAAGAAAAGGAGTTGCAGAGTTGATGTAATTGACAAAAGTTGTTTCACCTATTTATTTATATATAGTTTGTTGTGTCACCACAAGGCTATATACATTTGAAATGGGATCCTTATTCTCACTAAAGAAATCTTTAATTAGATTTTGTCCGAACTATATAAGTGAGGTAATATAGTTTGAAGAAAATAGTGGGAGATACCAATTTAAAACAAGACCTAAATTATTTTGGTAATTAATAAAAGAATGTATGTTAAAATGTTGTTAATTACAAATTCATTTACTGAAATTTTACAATGTCTAAAATTACTATCACCTGCGAAGCATATTAGATGTTAAATTAACTTGAATCAATTAAATGGATTGGTTAAGGAATATGAGAATAGTTCTCATGGTCGAAAAGCTATCTTATGTCCTTATCACGCCTATCCTCGCAATGGTTGCGAATAATGCCTCCGAGGAAGAGATTGCTACTTTTAGAAAGTGGCAAGATGTTGCATGATTGGCTCAATGCATCATGCTTTCGCATCCATGAGTAACGAGCTTGACGTCGGCGATGAAACTATGGATGCTTTACTATATTCCCCGCACATCAAGTAGTTGATGGTGAGGAAAGTAGATGAATAGATATCGAGATATCTAAGGAGCTCTTCCGATCTAGAATGGCCAATGACACTATAAAGATGCATAAAAGTCCTAAACATTATCAATTTGATTGATCAATTAGGATAATGTGTTTTTGTCATGGATGGAGAGTTGAGCTAAGATTTGATCTTGCACTCACTCCCTGACTCCTTTCACAATTGTTGTGAATTTTTCATATGGAATAAGCTAGATATCATTCATTGATTTGCTTAACATGTTGAAAAATGATGAAAGTCACTTTCTAACCAAGAAAGACCATGTCTTATTGGTAGGGGCCAAAGGATCTTCCGAAAAAGAAGAACGATTCAAGAAGGTAAATAGAAAGGCATAAACAAAGGATAATAAGAACAAAAGCGTCACAGATAAAGAAAGGAGTTTGCTTCCAATCGCAATAAGCTTGGACATTGGAAAGAAATCATGAGAAGCATTCTTGCAGAGGCTAACCAAAGAAGCTTAGTGAAGTTTCTACATAATCTGATTTTTGTTCATGATTGAAATAAATTTTTCTTTAAGTCGAGGTTCTATTGGGTATTGGATACCGACTTTGGTTATCATAAATATAGATTTATGAAGGACCAAATAAGTAGAAAGCTAAACAAGTATAAATAATCCTATGTGTGGAAATGAAGCAAAGGTTGCAACATTAGCCATAGAAACTTATAGTTTAGCACTTTTTACTAGCAAATCTATTAAGTCAATAAGTTGTTATTGTATTTTAGTTCTCGTTGGAAACATTATTTCTATTTTATTGTTGGAAAATAAAATCTTTGGTATTATAATTAAGAACAATTTTTGTTATTTATAATAATAATGTTTTGTATAGAATCGAATATTACTTAATAAATTTTGTATACTTGACTTACGTGAAAATATATTTTTCAAATTGAACAAACTAGTATAAGAAAAGGAGATGATCATTCAAAGAGTTGAATGTGTGTATTTCTTTGAAATACAAGTGTGAATTATTTGAAGGTTCAAAGAATTGAAAAGTGAAACAAATTGGCAAAGTATTAGGATTCTTTGATCGGATCAAGGAAGGAATATTTGTGCAATAAGTTTCTAGATCATCTCAAATGGTTTTCTCATAATGGACGCCTCTCGATACATAATAATTGATTGATGTATCCGAAAGAAAAAATTGTACCTATTTGAACATACGTAAGCGATCCATAATGATTTTACCGACATTCCAATTATCCTACAGGGTCATTATCTCCAGAAATGGTCAATACCTACGAAAGGTAACCTCTAAATTATTTCCTAGACTCTGTAAAAGTTATGGATGTGGAGGATTCCTAATCTTAAGTATGTTAAGATAAGGGGTTGTCCAACTTATGTGAAAAGGTTTGAAGGATAAGCTTGGGACAAGATTTGACATGTCAGATTGTGGGGACATCCTAAAGTAAGTTTAGGTATATGTTCTATAATTCTACTTAGCAAAAGGTGTTTGTTACGAAACACGCGCTTTCTAAGATAAAGGTGTTTATCATTAAAAGGGGCTAGTGGGAGGATAATAGATCTTGAAGAGTTCAAGAACCACAAAACACTATAAGTCAAATAAGAGGAACTCCGTAAATAGACTCTATTATACCACAAATCAATCGTAAATCGGAATAATACCAAGATACCGGGAGGTATGGATTCATCATAGATGATGATGATGAGGTACACATCATGAAGATGATGATCCGATTACATACGATGAGGTAAGTGTTGTAGACAATCGGAGAAATGGATTGAAGCAAGTTTCTCGACTATGGAACATTCGTTTTGATGAGGCAATCAAAAGAGTTTGATTTTATCAAAATAAGAATGAACATAGTGTGTACAAAAATTCGATGGGAGCATCGTGACATTCCTAAGACTATATGTTGATATACTACGGATAAGGAATGACATACCAATGCTACAATCGGTTTAGATAAAGTTGTCTAAACATTCCTCCATGAATGATTTGGAAGAGTATCTTAATTGGGGATATAAATCTATATAGATAGATTTAAGAGGATGCTTTCAACTTAACCCAAGAACGTATATTCATTTGATGCTAAAGTCGTTTAGCATGGCAAACTCAAGAGATGTCTCATGCCGATGAGCTATGGAGTGTATCTCTTTAATAGTCCCCACGCAGACTCAAAAGAGAGGTAGCATGGTGACAATCATGTATGCAATGAAATGTACGAGACCGATGTTGATCGGTCATATTCGGAGAAGTTCACTACAGTCGGTGAAAAACATCTTAAAGTTCTTAATCGGCACTAAGGATGTGAAAGCATACATGGTGGGTCCAAATTAAAACTAGAGGGCTTTACAGACTCAAGTTTTTCGATGCACTAAGACGACAGAAAAATCCACTTTAAGGTAAAGGGTTACCTTGAGCAAGTGGTGCGTGAATTGAAAGGTTCCAAACAATGAAAGAGTTCTTTGGTTTAGTGATAAAGAGAAAGTATATAGTCGTAAATGAAGTCGCAAGTTGATTGTTTGGATGATAAGGTCATTACGTAACTAGGAATAGTTCCTAAGTCTCATCTTGGATCTAAACATGTGTTGTTGCACTTTCATTTGATTATTGAATCATTGAAAGATGAAATCACTATAGAGATAAGTGGACTCTCATGAACAACATTACATATCCATTAACTAAAGCTTATCCAATGCTGAAGATAATCGCCACTTAGAAGAAGAGTATGAGATACCATGATTGATTGGCTTTAGTGCAAGTGGGATATTAAAAGTAGTATGATACAAGCCAATCATGTTTGATGATAAAGCATATACTTTGTAACAATCTTATTCATTTAATAATAAAAGTATTAATTTATTAAAGGCTTTTTAATTATCTACATGATCTTTGTTTTTATAATATGTGATAAACCCATAGTTTTAAGCAATGCTTTTAGAATAATGATGATGATCATTCTAATGAGATCTAAATTCTTAGAAAGCTTAAAACTAAAATAGTTCCCAATCATTGGATTACTAAATTGGGGATTAGTGAATCCGGATAGATTGGTACATACGTTCTTTTGCTTCATCGGATGAGGATGATTGATCTCATGATCATTTGTGTGGAGACACTAAAGCAAGTATGTAGGTGCTTATTAGAGAATAAGTTCACTTTGAGCGTGGCTCGCCAAGGAATACCTAATGGAGTTTTACTCACTTGTCAATAGAATTCAGAAGTGATAGTAGTCTAAGTGATCCTTGGACTTGAGATCATCATAGTATCTTGTGTATGATGAGTTATACTTTGACTTATTCCTAAGACCCTTAGGGTATATCAAAGGGTATGCTTGGGTATAATAAGTTGTATATGGAGATAATGTATGATCAATAAAGAATCTACCACTTATTAAAAGAAGAGAAATGTCCCATGTGATTCGATAAATGACAACCCAAAGAGTCCTTGGCCAAGAATGAAATTAGAAAGGAGTTTCTAATTTGCATTATTTAGAGTTGTCTTATTAAGAGTCGAAATACATATAATTAAATAAAATAAGACTTGACAAAAGAATTCCACGCCTTATATTTAATTGGGACATCAGTATGGTGGAAGGATTGAATTGTCGCGGTAACTATTTACTCAAAGGTTCTTTTATGATTAATGTTGAAATCTATATTATCCGGAAAGTCGTTGATCGCTAGGAGGCTTATCCCTATTGTAGAATAAATATTATTTATTTAAATAAATTAATTGTTTAATTTATTTATTTAAATAAGATTAAATTGTTCTAATTGATTTATTCACAACCGGTTTAATATGGAGAACCTAAAGGGTCACACCATAAAAGGAAGAATAATTATTTAAGAAGTTAATGGCATAATCGTAATAATATGTTAAGTATATTTAATTTAATCTATGATGATAGAATAAATTAAATAGCTTAATATTTATTATTTAATATTTTAGAAATATTAAATATAAATTAATAAGAGGAGTCTTATTAATATTATTATAATTATTATTATTTTAATTTCTAAAAGAGTTTAGAAATTAATTTAATATAAGTACTCTCATTTATTCCTAATTGGATTAGAAAGGAAAATTAGTTAAAAGAGTTTAATTAATTATCCCTAATTAGATTAGGGAGCTTAATTAATTAAAAAGAATTTAATTAAATAAATCCCAATTCCTTAATTGTTAAGGTGGGTTGCCCACATCTATAAATAAGAGGAGTCTTTTATGGGTGGTGGGGTTGTTGACTTTACAACTACATAATTCCAATTTGTTGGAGAGTACCCTTTTATAGAGATAGAAAATTAGGGTTTGAGCCAAAATACACCATCTTCTTGAATTCTTTATTTTTCCTTGGTGGATCACCTCTAGAGGCCAAACGCTTGGGTGGCTAACGCCGATCAAAGGAAGGAACCAAACCCGGTGGATTCAAGTTGAATCTGAAAAGAATTGGAGGTGAACTTATACCGAGGCTTCGGATCTTCAAGGGTATGTTTGTTCTTCATATCTTTTCGCTTAATTAATAATTGTGCATAAAGGTGATCCGGGTATATGGTTTGTAAAATTTTTAAACTCGATTTTTACACGCTTCCGCTTTAATTTATTCAATTTGATTGCACATACATGAATATTACAAACCTAATAAAGGGTAGTATTTATAAATTTTGCAAAAGTACGCACCGAGTGGTTATATTATATTCGATTGGTCAGGGAATATTCGGTTTAACGAGGAATATTCGTATACAACGGCTCAATCATTGGTGGACCCCACAATGTAATTATTGTCGGATTGAAAACGACAAAAATATTTTATCAAATAACGGCGGAAGTTTTACTGGTGGATATCTTTGCTGAACTACTCAAGTAGTAAAAGTACGATAATACGGTGGTTGCGTATAAAAGCATACTTGGTATTGATTATCGATGCTTATGTGAGAAGTCACTCAACATTGATTTCCATTATCACGATTAATAATATGAATTATTATAAGCGATAATGACGTTTTGTTTTATTCAGTATTATTAACGTAATAAAATGTAAACATCTTTTATATAAAATGAATACTTTATTAAAGTTATTCTATAAATAGAATATATTATATTTTATTATGCGATAGTGTTGGATAGTGTTTTGCATAGTGTTGCGTAGTGTTTGCGTAGTAAAAAATGTTTTTATATAAATAGAATATATGATATTTTATTTAAAAGATTTTGCTTTAAATATGGACCGCCGATTAAAGTAAATCAATCTGGTAGTTCATGAATTAATTACTATGCATTCTATTTTCCTATAAATAGTAAGCTCATTCCTTCATTATTTTCTTACTTAATTCAATTGAAACTCTGTAGAGAAATTATAGAGAAGTTATGAGAGAGAAAATCTATAGAGAGAAGAAGAAGAGTATTCTACTTTCACTACTTTGATATCCAAAGGTCTTTTACTACGGTAAGGGGTATTATTTGTTGTACGTAAGGGATATTATTCGTTTGTATTCATGAAGAGAACTTGCTTATTCCATTCTTTATTATTCTCATTGGAATAACTTTGTACGCTTGACATACCCTATACTTGGTGAAATCCTCTGTTATTCCATTCATTATTATTTTGTTGGAATAACTCTTGTAAAAGTGGTATACCCTATACATAACTTTGTATATGCGGCATACCCTATACTTGTGAAATCTTATGTTATTCCATCCTTATTTATTCTATTGGAATAACTTGTATACGCTTAATCCCCTATACTTGGTGATCTTCTTCATTATTCCATTCTTTATTATTACGTTGGAATATCCTGCGTCATGTTTTTACACCTGGACTTTTGGTTCCATTGTTTATTATTCGCATTTATTATTCTGCTTGGAATATCCCATGCGTGTGTTTTTACACCGACTGGTTCCATTGTTTATTATTCAAAGCATTTATTATTCATTGGATCATCATCCTGCTTGTGTGAATTTCACCCTTTGACTTCGGTTCCGATTATTATTATTCATTGGAATAACTTTGCCTATCTGAAGTACCGCATGCGTGGTGATTTCTTTTGTTATTCCATTCTTTATTATACCCAATTAGTTAAAACTTTGACTTATATACTCCATGAAATTAGTAGAATATCCTCGATATTTGCGTTTCATCCAAAGATCTTTTCATGGAAATATTCTTCCGATCATTCTTGAATTTTACTCTACAAAATAAAGATCTTGTTGACAATTTGGGCGTTACTAATTCCTGGATAAAATAATTTTTGAACTTGTTTTATTGAATTATTATGTCATTGTCATCATCCTCATGATATATTATGTTATCTTCGGCTTACGTATAGATGATGAACTTAGTATGATTATGACCGTGGATCATTCGGTATAATCATGGCTTGTTATAAATGATGTGATAAAAGTCCTCGGTGGCTTTGTATTGCGTTGATGGATAGTTTTGGTATGATTATGACCGGGGGTGATTCGGAGATAGTCATTGATTATTGATAATTTGATGAAAATCCTTGGCCATCGTGGGTACGGGGATGATTAGATGTGGTGGTTTATTTATTGTCGAGTCTCGGCCGATAAAAATTGATGAAAACCTTTTAAAATCTAAAGATAGTAGATTTTATTCTCTACTTGACTCTTTTAATGGATTGCATATTCCACCGCAAGTAGCTTAAATTGGTTGTCATTGTATTTTATCGGTTTAACATCGTTGAAGGCTAATGATAATTTATTCGCATTATCTTAGTCATAATATTTCTTCTTTGGGCTAATTGAGCTCACCTTTTTTTCTTTCACCGTTCTCTTCGTGAAATGAGAACATAGCCGGGACGAGTCGGGAACGGAGTAATGGTCCGGAGGATAGCATTAGTAGTCCTCACTATTCTCGTGAAATAGTGTGATAATAGTTGTAATGAGGACTCCTTTTGAGTTTGTATAATATCTAGTAGACAATATTTGTATTCAAACTCACGGTTTATGTCGTATTGTACCTACAGCTTATATTAGTAAGTTGTATTTGAATTTATGTACCATGTAAGTGGCGACCAAGATGGGTGACGTATACCTAATTTTGGGGCGTCACAAATAAAGAATTCAACATCACGTTCCTTGTGTAATCAGAAGCTCTTCAGAAATACATCGTGGAAATTCTCTAAAAATGTAAATATTATTCAAATCGACTTGTCTTTATTCAAATCCATAACATTGGCTAAGAAAGCTTGGCATCCGTTTTTCAATAAACGAATATCTTAATGGCTTAATATGACAGTGGCTGATTTTAGTGGTTTAGTTGTTTGAATTCGTATGATAGGTTGGTTAGGAATATGAAAACTAACAACCTTATGAAAATAATCAATTTTGGCATGATGAGTGGTTAACCAATCAATTCCTAAAATCACATCAAAAGCAAGTATCATTAAAGAGATAAGATCAATGGTAATGTGATAGTGTACCAACTTGGATCATGCAAGATTTATAAAACGAGAGATGTAACGAAGGTTTCACCTAATCTGAGTTTCAACAGATAAGTCAAAGTCCAATTTCTCCGTAGTCAAGTTTAAACGTTGAGCACAAGCAGGAGAGATAAAAGAATGGGTAGAACCCAGATCTAGTAAGGTATAAACTTCGCAAGAATTCAAGATTAGCTTACCCAGTAATCACCTCGTTCGGGTTCCTCGCGTTTTGGCCACCACGATAAACGCTCTTCCAGAACCAATGATTTTGACTTATCCGGACAACCTCGAGTCACCATCAACGTTGAACTTGGTTTCTGCATGTAATCAATCCCGAAGCTATGTGGCCTTCCTTTCCACAAATATAACATACCTTGATTGTCAGGACAGGTTTGAATTTGATATGTTCCTTTTTCCCGCATTTGTAACATCTAACTGGCGGTCGTTCTTCTCCTTAGAATTTTTTGTTGGTGTTTGGTGTTGCTCATTGATGTATTCCCATCATTGTTGAATCTCCTCTTTCAAATTTCTACTTGACTCACCTCTCTTATTATCATGTCCCACGATGACCACCCGAGAGTTCTACGCCTTTGTTCATTTTTTTCCTCCTCGTTGGTTATCATCGCTCGATGATCGCCATCACCCAGATGACCACTGTCAGTGGTCCTCTACAAACATACTCACTATCTCGCTTTAATAATTGAGCCCTTTAGACAACATCCTAATACAAAGAAAATTTATGAGAGATAAGGTATTGACGAATCTAGGTTTTGAACCTCTCGAAACATCCTTGTCATTCGCTCCTCATTCTCTACTAAATGAGGTGCAAGCTCGGATAACTCAAATGAACTTCGCCTCGTCTTTGGGACATCGCCATGTTATTCTGTTCTAGTCGATAAACTCTATTTCCTTCATATGATGAATACTTTCAGAAAGTACTTGTCATTGAATAGTTTCAAAATGTTTTCAAAGACATCATTGAGTGCAAATGGCTAGATGCAACTTCACAGACTCCCACCAATAGTTTGCCTCATTTCACCGTGAAACATAAAGGTGGCGAATGGAACCTTCGTTCTCCGTACATCCCAAGACATCGAATATCTTGGTAATTTGCTTGACCCATGTTTCCGCCATGATCGATCCGGCTTTCCCTTAAATTCGGTGGTCCCAACTCTTTGAATCTGCTTGGTGTGACAACCTTGGAGTCACCTCTATGACCACAGTTGTGGACCCTCAATGATTATTTCATCATCATGCAGATGACCGCCATTATTAGCTCCTCATTCTCTACCAAATGAGGTGTAAACACGATAACTCAAATAACTTCACCTCATCTTTGGGACACCGGCGTCATGTTGTTCGCTCGACCGATAAACTCTACCTCCTTCATATGATGAATACTTTTAGGAAAGTACTTGTCATTGAATAGTTTCAAACATTTCCAAAGACATGCTGAAAGTGCCGGTGGTTGGTATGCTTCACGCACTCCACCAAAGAAGTCCGCCTCACCACGGAACGTAAAGGTGGCGAATGGAACCTTCTATTCCTCCGTACATCCCAAGACATCGAATATCTTGGTAATTTGCTTGACCCATGTTTCCGCCGTGATCGTGTCTCGCTTTCCTTAAATTCTGTGGTCCTAACTCTTTGATCGCTTGGTTGACAAGCAGCGCATTGCTAGCATTTCCACCAGATTCCGCGTACGGTTTCCTCGTCTGCGGTTTTGTATGAACTGTAAAAAGCTCCTAAATATTCCATCATTCATTGTTTGCTCGGTGAGTGTTGTTTATGTTAGGTTTGTAATATTCATATGCGTGAATCAAATTGCAAAATTATGCGGAAGCGTGTAAAAATCGTAGTTTAAAATTTTACAAACCATATACCCTGATCACCTTTATGCATAATTATTAATTAAACGAAAAGATAAAGAATAAAATCATACCCTTGAAGATCGAAGCTTCCTCGTGTACAAGTTCACCTCCAATCCTTTTCGCGTTCAACTTGAATCCACCGGTTTGGTTCCTTCCTTTGATCAACGTTAGCCACCCATATGTTTGGCCTCTGTAAGTGATCCACCAAGGAAAAATAAAGATTCAAGAAGATGGTGTATTGGCTCAACCCTAGTTTTCTATCTCTATAGAAAGGTACTTCCAACAAATTGGAATTATGTCGTTGTAAAAAGTCAACAACCCTTCACCCATAATAAGACTCCTCTTATTAATAGATATGGGCAACCCACCTTAACAATTAAGAAATTGGGTTTTATTTAATTAATTAAATTCTTTTAATTAATTAAGCTCCCTAATCTTATTAGGGATAATTAATTAAACTCTTTTAATTAATTTAACCTCCTAATCTTATTAGGAATAAATGAGAGTACTTATATTAAATTAATTCCTAAACTCTTTAGAAATTAAAATAATAATAATTGTAATAATATTAATAAGACTCCTCTTATTAATTTATATTTAATATTTCTAAAATATTAAATAATAAATATTAAGCTATTTAATTTATTTTATCACCATAGATTAAATTAAATATATACATAACATATTATTACGATTATGCCATTAATTTCTTAAATAATTATTCTTCCTTTTATGGTGTGACCCTTTAGGTTCTCCATATTAAACCTATTAATGAATAAATCAATTAGAACAATTTTAATCTTATTTAAATAAATAAATTAAATAATTAATTTATTTAAATAAATAATATTTATTCTACAATAGGGATAAGCCTCCCTAGCGATCAACGACTTTCCGGATAATATAGATTTCAACATTAATCATAAAAGAACCTTTGAGTAAATAGTTACTTGAATAATTCAATCCTTCCACCATACTGATGTCCCAATTAAATATAAGACATGGAATTCTCATCAAGTCTTATTTTATTTAATTATATGTATTTCGACTCTTAAATGCATGAACTCAAATAATGCAAATTAGAAACTCCTTTCTAATTTCATTACCTTATAACCAAGGACTACTGGGTTGTCATTTATCGAATCACATAGACATTTCTCTTTTTAATGAAGTGGTAGATTCTTTATCGATCATACATTATCTCCATGCATAACTTATTATACCCAAGCATACCCTTTGATATACCCTAAGGGTCTTAAGGAATAAGTCAAAGTATAACTCATCATACACAAGAAACTATGATGATCTCAAGTCCAAGGATTACTTGTAGAGACATCATTACTACAGAATTCTCTATCGACAAAAAATAAAACTCCATTAGGTATTCCTTAGCGAGCCAATGCTCAAAGGAACTTATTCTCTAATAAGCACCTACATACTTGCTTTAGTGTCTCCACACAAATGATCATGAGATCAATCATCCTCATCCAATGAGCAAGCAACGTATGTACCAATATATCCCGATTCACTAATCCCCAATTTAATAATCCAACGATTGGGAACTATTTTAGTTTTAAGTTTTCTAAGAATTTAGATCTCATAAGAATGATCATCATCATTATTCTAAAAGCATTGCTTAAAACTATGGGTTTATCAATATTATAAAACAAAGATCACGTAGATAATTAAAAGCCTTTAATAAATTAATACTTTTTATTAATAAATGAATAAGATTGTTACAAAGTATATGCTTTATCATCAAACATGATTGGCTTGTGTGCATACTACTTTCAATCTCCCACTTTGCAGATTCTAAAGCCAATCGCCATGGTAACTCATACTCTTCTTCTTCTTAGTGACGATTATCCTGCCATTGGATAATCTTTTAGTTAATGGATATGTAATGTTGTTTTGAGAGTCCACTATCTCTATAGTGATTTCCCATCTTTCAATGATTCTTATAATCAAATGAAAGTGCCACAACACATGTTTAGATCCAAGATGAGACTTAGGAACTATTCCTAGTTCGTAATGAACTTTTAATCCAAACAATCAACTTGCAGGCTTCATTTATAGCTATATACTTTGTTTTTTATCACTAAACCAAAGAACTCTTTTCATTTTGGAACCTTTCCAATTCACCGCACTACTATTCAAGATAACGCTTTATCAGTAAAGTGGATTTTCTATTAGCCTTGGTCTGTCTCGAAAAACTTGAGTCTTTTAAGCCCTCTAGTTTTAATTTAGACCCACCATGAATATGATCACATCCTTAGTGCTTTCTGTTAAGCACTTTAAGATGTTTTTCACCGACTCATAGTGAACTTCTCCATAATATGACCGATCAACATCGTCCTCCCGTGACATTTCATCAGCATTTATGATCATCACTCATGCGACCTCTCTTTCGTGAGTCTGTGGGGACTATTAAGAGAGATACACTCCATAGCTCATCAACATGAGACATCTCTTGAGTTTGCCATGCTAAACAACTTTAGCATCAAATGAATATACGTTCCTCGGGTTAAGTCGAGCATCCTCTTGAATCTATCTATATAGATTTTATCCCCAATTAAGATACTCTTCCCAAACCATTCATGGAGAAATGTTTAGACAACTTTATCATTATCGATTGTAGCATTGGTATGTCATTCCTTATCCGTAGTATATCAACATATAATATTAGGAATGTCACAGGCCCCCATCGTCCCCTTTTGTACACACTAGAAGTCTTACCTCATCGAATGTAACTCCGGATCATCATCTTCATGATGTGTACCTCATCATCATCATCCATGATGAATCCATACCTCCTAGGTATCTTCTTGTACTATTCTAGATTTACGATTCTATTGTGTACAATAGGTCTATCTATAGGTTCCTCTTATTTGACTTATAGTGTTTTGTGGTTCTTGAACTCTTTAAGATCTTTTATCCTCCCACTAGCAGCCCTTTCAATGATAAACACCTTTATCTTAGTAGGAAGCGTGTTTCGCAACAAACACCTTTTTGCTAAGTAGGATTATAGAACATATACCCTAAACTTACTTTAAGATGTCCCACAAATTGTACTTGTCAAATCTTGTCCCAAGCTTATCCTTTGAAACCTTTTCACATAAGTTTGACAACCCTTTATCTTAACATACTTAAGATTAGGAATCCTCCCCGCCCATAACTTTTATGGAGTCTTGGGGAAATGGATTTTGAGGTTACCATTTTCGTGAGATACGCAATGCCCATTTCTAGGACATTATCCCAAAATGATACTGGAATGCTCAGAAAATCACTATGGACCGCACTCATGTCCAACAAGGTACGATTTTTCATTCGCACACATCAATCAATTATTACGTGTCTCGAGGCGCCCATTGTGAGAAAAACCATTTGAGATGATCTAAAACTTATTGCACAAATATTTATTCCTTGATCTAATCAAAGAATCTTAATACATTGCCAATTTATTTCACTTCTGAATTCTTTGAACCTTTCAAATAAATCACACTTGTATTTTAGCAAATACACACATTTAACTCTTTGAATGATCATCTCCTTTTCAATTACTAGTTTGTTCAATTCGCAAAATAATTTTTACATAAGTCAAGTATACAAAATCCATTAAGTGATCTTTCAGTTCTATACGAAACATTATTATTATAAATAGAACAACAGTTGTTCTTAATTATAATACCAAAGATTTCATTGTCCAACAATAAAATAAAATAATGCTTCCAACGAGAACCGGAATACAATAACAACTTATTAACTTAATGTACTTGCGTCAGTAGGCATTGCTAAACTATAAGTTTCTATGGCTAATGTAACAACCTTTGTTACATTTCCCGTGACATAGGATTACTTATATTTGTTTAACTTTCTACTACCTTGGTCCTTCATAAATCTATATTTATGATAACCAAAGCTCGGATTCTAATACCAAAGTAGAACCCGACTTAAAGAAAATTTATTTTAAATCATGAACAAATTTGTATTTATAACCAAACTTCACTAAGCTTCTTTGGTTAGCCTCTCTGCAAGATGCTTCTCGCATTTTCTTTCCAAAGGTCCGGGCTTATTGCGGTGGAAGCAAACTCCTTTGCTATCCGTGACGGTTTTGTTCTTATTATCCTTTGTTTATGCCTTTCTATATACCTTCTTTGAATCGTTCTTCTTTTTCGTAAGATTCTTTGGCCCCTACCAAAGAAGACATGGTCTTTTTGGTTGGAAAGTGACTCTCATCATTTTTCAACATGTTAAGCAAATCAAAGAAAAGTTTCGATATCTAGCTTGTTCATATAAAAATTCACAACAATTGTGAAAGGAGTCCGGGAGTGAGTGCAAGATCAAATCTTGGCTCAACTCTTTCATCCATGACAAAACCAATTGTCCTAATTAATCAATCAAATTGATTATGTTAAGAACTTTTGTCCATATTTATAGTGCCATTAGCCATTCTAGATCGGAAGAGCTCCTTAGATATCCGATATCTATCAATCCTACTTTCCTCACCATCAACTACTTGATGTGCAGGAATATAGTAAAGCATCCATAGTTTCATGCCGACACACTGAAGCTCGTTACTCATGGATGCGAGCATGATGCATCGAGCCAATCTGCATCATCATCTTGCTACTTTCTAAAAAATAGCAATCTCTTCCTCGTGAGGCATTATGCTCGCAACCATTACGAGGGATAGGCGTATTATGGACATAAGATAGCTTTTCAACTATGAGAACTATTCTCAAATTCCTTAACCAATCCATTTAATTCACCGTTAATTTAGCATCTAATATGCTTTGCAGGTGATAGTAATTTTAGACATTGTAAAATTACGTAAAATGAATTTGTAATTAACAACATTTTAACATACATTCTTTTATTAATTAACAAAATAATTTAGGTCTTGTTTTAAATTGGTATCTCCCACTATTTTCTTCAAACTATATTACCCTCACTTATATAGTTCTAAGCAAAAACTAATTAAAGATTTCTTTGGTGAGAATAAGGATCCCATTTCAAATGTATATAGCCTTGTGGTGACACAACAAACTATATATAAAATAAATAGTAGACAACTTTTGTCAATTACATCAACTATCGAACTCCTTTCTTTTTGCCTCTTAGATTATTTTGATCAAGTGGTGGCACATCCGAATCAAAATTATCCAAGTTAAGTCCGACCTAGCACTCCATATATTCAAAAAGAAAAATATCATCCTCAGAAGACACAACAAAACAATATTGTTCAATTTTCTTTATAAGCATCAAATGTGATAAATTAACATCTTAAATACTTAATACTTGCCTTGTGGTGACACAACAAACTCATATTAAATATTTAATACTCTATTAATTTTATCATGCTAGAAAGGCGACGCTCGATATTCCAAATATCTTTGAACGCTTAGGACTTAATATAAAATTATGAGGGGTTTTATTATTAATTTGTCTCATCTTGTTTAGTAGCGTACATATATATATAAAATATCGTCATATTAATGAACATGCGAAGCATGTTTGTGATAATATATAATAAATATATAATATAAGCATGCACATATAGAATACTATATTCTACCTGGATTGATTATGGACTTTTATTCTAGTTTGGTTCACTAGAGCCACCAAGTGAACCAAAAGGTCAAACCCTAAAAAAGTGCAAGAATTAATATTTAAATATAACTATTACATTTAAACCCTGGCTCCATTACGAAACTGCCCTTCAAGCGTTCCTTGCTCCTTGATCTCCAATTCTTCAAAATTAATTCTAACTATTCCTATTACAAAACTATTTAAAATAAATAAAACCATGATCAACAAATAAGGGAAGTGCATGGGAGGAGATAGAATTTATATTTAGAAAAATTAGAGAAGACGAGGTACGCAGACCCCATTTAATAAAACCCATACATTCATGCATCCAACTAAAATAAAATCCAATCATATTGGTCAATGGTCCATAATCAATCCCATTTATTATCATACACATCACCATATGCATCAATAAATAACATTCATCTTATGAATAATAAACATTTAATATATATATTGATATCATTTAATGGGCAAATTTAGTTAGTATAAAATCTATTTTTGAATCAAAATAAACTCCTTTATTTTAATCCAAATTTAAATCAAAATAAAACTATTTTATTTTAATTTATCAATTTTTGAATAAAATAAACTATTTTATTTTAATCAAAATCTTTAATTAAAATAAACTCCTTTATTTTAATTAATTATGGAATCCAATTCCATATAAAAAAAATCTTTTATTAAAGGAAACACGGATATTCTTTCCCATTCACAAATAAACTCCTTTATTTTGAATAATATGACATCTTATTTCATATCTAAATAAACTCCTTTATTTAAGGAAATTAGGATTCTCTTTTCATTCACAAATAAACTCTTTTATTTTGAATAATATGAAATCTTATTTCATATCTAAATAAACTCCTTTATTTAAGGAAACATATAATCCAATTTCAACTCCAATTAGTTATCATGGAATCCAATTCCAACTCTAATTAGTTATCATGAAATTCTAATTTTAAAATTAAGATAAATTTTATATTTTAATATTAAAATAAATTTTTATTTTAAAATTAAAATAAACTTTTATTTTAATAATAAAATTATTGAGAATATTATATATATATAAATATATATATAATTGTACGCCCCAAAATTAAGTATACATCACCCATCTTGGGTCGCCACTTACATAATATGAAATTTAAATACAACTTACTAACATAACTGCGTAGGTATACAATACGACATAAAAACTGTGAGTTTAAATACAAATATCGCCTACTAGATATTATACAAACTCAAAAAGGAGTCCTCATTACAATTATTATCACACTATTTCACGAATAGTGAGGACTACTAATGCTATCTTCAGGACCATCACTCGTTTTCCGACTCGTCCCCAAATTATATTCTCATTTCCAGAAGAGAATAAAGAAAGAAAGGGTGAGCTCAACTAGCCCAAAGAAGAAATATTATGACTAAGATAATGCGTAATAAATTATCAATAGTCTTCAACAATGTTAAACTGATAAAATACAATAGACAACCAGTTTAACTGCAGCGGAATATGCAATCCATTAAAAGAGTCAAGTAGAAAATAAAGTCTACTATCTTTTAGGTTTTAAAAGGTTTTTCATCAATGTTATAGCTGAGACTCAGCTTTAATAAATATTCCACATCATCGAATCACCCCTGCACTACGGCCAAGGATATTCTTTAGTATCACGACCACAATTATTCATACCTTACAAAAGCCAAGAATATTTGTGTATTCATTAATGGTCATGATCATGCCAACAATCGTCCACCAATGCTCTACGGCCATCGAGGATTTTTATCACATCATTTGTAACATTACTACCATGATTACACCGAATAGTCTCTCGGTCATAATCATACCAAGTCCATCTATGCACTACAGCCCGTAGATGACTTTCAACATAATATAAACATGAGGATGATGACAATGATATAAGAATTCAATAAAACAAGTTCAAGAATTATTTTATCCAGAATTATTAACGTCCAAATTAGTAAAATTCAAGAATGATCGTAAGAATATTTCCATGAAAAGATATCGGATGAAACGCAAATATCAAGGATATTCTACTAATTTCATGGAGTATAGAAGTCAATGTTTTAACTAACCTGGGTATAATAAAGAATGGAATAACAAAAGAAATCACCATGCATGCGATTGCAGATAGACAAAGTTATTCCAATGGAATAATAATAACTAAACCGTGTCAAATGTGAAATTCACAATTGCATGCGGATGTTCCAATGAGAATAATAAAGATGGAACTGCATCCTGTAAAACACACGAGATAGGATATTCCAACGAGAATGATAAAGATTTTAACCAGTGGTCCTGTAAAACACATGATGTGATGTTCCAATGTAATAATAAAAAGCGGAACCAGTCCTGTAAAACACATGCATGTGATGTTCCAAATGAATAATAGAAGAATGTCACCAAGTATAGGGTAAACCAACGTATACTGAGTTATTCCAACAGAATAATAAGCAATGGAATAACATAAGGATTTCACCAAGTATAGGGTACGCCATTATACAAGTTTATGTATAGGGTATGCCACTTTTACAAAAGTTATTCCAATGTAATGATAATGAATGGAATAATGAAGTTCTCTTCAAGAAGAAAGAATAACACCCTTACCGTAAAAGAGAAATATAATATAGTGAAGTAGAAGTTCTTCTTTCTACTCTTCTTCTTTCTATAATTTTCTCTCTATTCGTAAAATAATGAAGGAATTCTTTCTATAATTTCTCTCTCTGTAGTTTCAATGAATTCGTAAAGAAAATAATGAAGGAATGAGCTTACATTTATAGGAAAATGGAATGTATAAGAATTAATCCATGAAATTTTCACTATCAGATTGATTTACTTTAATCTGATCATTCATATTTAAAGAAAAATCTTTTAAATAAAATATAATATATTCTATTTATATAAAAATATTTTACTATGCAAACACTATGCACTACTATGCAAAACACTATGCAAAAACACTATGCAATACTATGCATAATAAAATATAATATATTCTATTTATGTAATAACTTTAATAAAGTATTCTATTTTATATAAAAGATGTTTCTGCTTTTATTACGCTAATAATACTTAATAAACAAAAACGTCATTATATAATAATTCATATTATTAATCGACAATAATGGAATACCGAGTGACTTCTCACATAAGCATCAATAATCAATACCTAGGCACTAACAACCAAACATCGTATTTTTTACTACTGAAAGTAGCGATGGAAAAACTCGAGTTTTTCAAAAATTTACAAACCATAATAATTTCGCTAGGATCACCAATGATTGAGTCAGTTGTAATAATATTCCCTCGCTTAAAAGCAATATTCCACCAATTAATCAATATAATATAACTACTTGCATACTTTGAAAATTTATAAATACTACCCATAAATATAATATTATCTCAAATTCACCATAATATTAAAAATTATTTTGACAAAATTTAAATCTTTATTGATAAAATGCTTCTCACAAAATTACGCTTTTATTTTTATTAGGTATTTTATTAGAATATTGTTAGGTTCCAAGAACCAATTCCTTTGGAAAATCGAGTTTAAAATTTACAAACCATATACCCGATCACCCTTTTATACACAATTATTAATTAAACGAAAAGATAAAGAATAAAATCATACCTTGAAGATCGAGCTTCCTTCCAAGTTCACCTCCAAATCCTTAGCTCAACTCAATCCACCGTTTGGTTCCTTTGATCAACGTTAATACCCATATGTTCGGCCTCTGTGATCCACCAAGGAAAAATAAAGATTCAAGAAGATGGTGTATTGGCTCAACCCTAGTTTTCTATCTCTATAGAAAAGGGTACTCTCCAACAAATTGGAATTATGTCGTTGTTGTAAAAGTCAACAACCCCTTCACCCATAATAAGACTCCTCTTATTAATAGATGTGGGCAACCCACCTTAACAATTAAGGAATTGGGTTTTATTTAATTAATTAAATTCTTTTAATTAATTAAACTCCCTAATCTTATTAGGGATAATTAATTAAACTCTTTTAATTAATTTAACCTCCTAATCTTATTAGGAATAAATGAGAGTACTTATATTAAATTAATTCCTAAACTCTTTTAGAAATTAAATAATAATAATAATTGTAATAATATTAATAAGACTCCTCTTATTAATTTATATTTAATATTTCTAAAATATTAAATAATAAATATTAAGCTATTTAATTTATTCTATCACCATAGATTAAATTAAATATACATAACATATTATTACGATTATGCCATTAAATTCTTAAATAATTATTCTTCCTTTTATGGTGTGACCCTTTAGGTTCTCCATATTAAACCGGTTGTGAATAAATCAATTAGAACAATTCTAATCTTATTTAAATAAATAAATTAAACAATTAATTTATTTAAATAAATAATATTTATTCTCTGATAGGGATAATCCTCCCCAGCGATCAACGACTTTCCGGATAATATAGATTTCAACATTAATCATAAAAAGAACCTTTGAGTAAATAGTTACCGTGCAATTCAATCCTTCCACCATACAATGTCCCAATTAAATATAAGATATGGAATTCTTGTCAAGTCTTATTTTATTTAATTATATGTATTTCGACTCTTAAATGCACAACTCCAAATAATGCAAATTAGAAACTCCTTTCTAATTTCATTACGCTTATAACCAAGGACTCTTGGGTTGTCATTTATCGAATCACATAGACATTTCTCTTCTTTTAATAAAGTGATAGATTCTTTATTGATCATACATTATCTCAATGTACAACTTATTATACCCAAGCATACCCTTTGATATACCCTAAGGGTCTTAAGGAATAAGTCAAAGTATAACTCATCATACACAAGATACTATGATGATCTCAAGTCCAAGGATCACTTGTCTTACTATCACTACATGAATTCCTATTGACGAAAAAATAAAACTCCATTAGATATTCCTTAGCGAGCCACGTTCGATGAACTTATTCTCTAATAAACACCTACATACTTGCTTTAGTGTCTCCACACAAATGATCATGAGATCAATCATCCTCATCCAATGAAACAAACAACGTATGTACCAATCTATCCAGGATTCACTAATCCCCAATTTAGTAATCCAATGATTGGGAACTATTTTAGTTTTAAACTTTCTAAAATTTAGATCTCATTAGAATGATCATCATCATTATTCTAAAAGCATTGCTTAAAACTATGGGTTTATCACATATAATAAAACAAACATCATGTAGATAATTAAAAGCCTTTAATAAATTAATACTTTTTATTAATAAATGAATAAGATTGTTACAAAGTATATGCTTTATCATCAAACATGATTGGCTTGTGCATATACTACTTTCAATCTCCCACTTGCACTAAAGCCAATCGTCATGGTATCTCATACTCTTCTTCTCTAAAGTGACGATTATCCTGCATTGTTGGATAAGCTTTAGTTAATGGATATGTAATGTTGTTCATGAGAGTCCACTATCTCTATAGTGATTTCCCATCTTTCAATGATGATTCTAATAATCAAATGAAAGTGCCACAACACATGTTTAGATCCAAGATGAGACTTAGGAACTATTCTAGTTACGTAATGAACTTTTAATCCAAACAATCAACTTGCGACTTCATTTATAGCTATATACTTTGTCTTTATCACTAAACCAACAACTCTTTCTTTGTTTGGAACCTTTCCAATTCAACGCACCACTTGCTCAAGGTAACACTTTACCTTAAAGTGGATTTTCTGTCGTCTTGATGCATGCGAAAAAACTTGAGTGCATTAAGCCCTCTAGTTTTAATTCGCACCCACCATGTATGATCACATCCTTAGTCTTTGGTTAAGAACTTTAAGATGTTTTCACCGACTCACGATGAACTTCTCCGAATATGGTGATCGACATCGGGTCTCGTATATTTCATTGCATACATGATAGTCACTCATGCGATCTCTCTTTTCGAGAGTTTGGGGACTATAAAGAGATACACTCCATAGCTCATCAACATGAGACATCTCTTGGAGTTTGCCATGCTAAACGACTTTAGCATCAAATGAATATACGTTCCTTGGGTTAAGTTGAGCATCCTTTTAAATCTATCTATATAGATTTGCATCCCCAATAATGATACTCTTCCCAAATCATTCATGGAGGAATGTTTAGACAACTTTATCTTTCTTGATTGTAGCATTAGTATGTTATTCCTCATCCGTAGTATATCAACATATAATACTAGAAATTTCACGACATCCCAATCGACCCTTTTGTACACACTAGAAGTCTTACATCATCGCATGTAACTCTCGGATCATCTTCTTCATGATGTGTACCTCATCATCATCATCCATGATGAATCCATACCTCCTAGGTATCTTGATTACTATTTCAGATTCTGATTCAGGTTGTGGTACAATAGGTCTATCTACGGTTCCTCTTATTTGACTTATAGTGTTTTGTGGTTCTTGAACTCTTCAAGATCTATTATCCTCCCACTAGCCCTTTCAATGATAAACACCTTTATCTTAGAAGGAAGGCGTGTTTTCAATAAACACCTTTTGCTAAGTAGGATTATAGAACATTTACCCTAAACTTACTTTAGGATGTCCCACAAATCAGTATTTGTCAAATCTTGTCCCCAAGCTTATCCTTTGAAACCGCTTCACATAAGTTGGACAACCCCTTATCTTAATATACTTAAGATTAGGAATCCTCCTATCCATAACTTTTATGGAGTCTTGGGGCGGATTTTGAGGTTACCTTTTCAGTGAATATCAGCCATTTCTAGGACATGACCCTGAGAAGGATCTTTGGAATGTCGGTAAAATCATTATGGATCGCACCATGTTCAAATAGTACAATTTTTCCTTTCGGATACATCAATCAATTATTATGTATCGAGAGGTGTCCATTATGAGAAAACCATTTGAGATGATCTAGAAACTTATTGCACAAGTATTCCTTCCTTGATCCGGATCAAAGAATCCTAATACTTTGCCAATTTGTTTCACTTTTGAATTCTATGAACCTTTCAAATAATTCACACTTGTTTCAACAAATACACACATTCAACTCTTTGAATGATCATCTCCTTTTCTTATACTAGTTTGTTCAATTTGCAAAATATATTTTTCACGTAAGTCAATCAGTATACAAAATCCATTAAGTAATATTCGAGTTCTATACAAAACATTATTATTATAAATAGAACAACAATTGTTCTTAATTATAATACCAAAAATTTTATTGTCCAACAATAAAATGGAAATAATATTTTTAACAAGAACTGGAATACAATAACAACTTATTGACTTAATAGATTTGCCCGTAGGCATTGCTAAACTATAAGTTTCTATGGCTAATATGGCAACCTTTGCTACATTTCCCGCACATAGGATTACTTATATTTGTTTAGCTTTCTACTTATGCTTGGTCCCTTCATAAATCTATATTTATGATAACCAAAGTCGGTATCCAATACCCAAGTAGAACCTTGACTTAAAGAAAAATTTATTTCAATCATGAACAAAAACTGTATTGTAACCGAAACTTCACTAAGCTTCTTTGGTTAGCCTCTGCTAAGATGCTTCTCATGATTTTCTTTCCGGTGTCCGAGCTTATTGCGGTGGAAGCAAACTCCTTTGCTATCCGTGTCGATTTTGCTCTTATTATCCTTTGTTTATGCCTTTCTATTTACCTTCTTTGAATCGTTCTTCTTTTGAAGATCCTTTGGCCCTACCGATGAGACATGGTCTTTCTTGGTTGGAAAGTGACTCTTAACATTTTTCAACATTTAAGCAAATCGGCGAGGCGATATCTAGCTTATTCATATGAAAATTCACAACAATTGTGAAAAGGAGTCCAGAGAGTGAGTGCAAGATCAAATCTTAGCTCAACTCTCCATCCATGACAAAACTTCGTTATCTAATTGATCAATCAAATTGATAATGTTTAGGACTTTTATCATCTTGTAGTGTCATCGGTCATTCTAGATCGGAAGAGCTCCTTAGATATCGATATCTATCGGTCCTACTTTCCTCACCATCAACTACTTGATGTGCGGGGAATATAGTAGGAGTATCCATAGTTTCATCTTGTGACGCGAAGCTTGTTACTTTCATGGATCTTGAGCATGATGCGTTGAGCCAATCGTGCATCATCTTGCCACTTTCTAAAAGTAGCAATCTCTTCCTCGAGGCATTTATGCGCAACCATTGCGAGGATAGGCGTATTAAGGACATAAGATAGCTTTTGACCATGAGAACTATTCTCAAATTCCTTAACTAATCCATTTAATTGATCAGATTAAATAACATCTAATATGTTTCGCAGTGATAGTAATTTTAGACATTGTAAAATTTTGTAAATGAATTTGTAATTAACAACATTTTAACATACATTCTTTTATTAATTACCAAAATAATTAGGTCTTGTTTTAAATTGGTATCTCCCACTATTTTCTTCAAACTATATTACCTCAATATATATAGTTCGGCAAAATCTAATTAAAGATTTGCTAGTGAGAATAAGGATCCCATTTCAAATGTATATAGCCTTGTGGTGACACAACAAACTATATATAAATAAATAGGTAGACAACTTTTGTCAATTACATCAACTATGCAACTCCTTGTATTTTGCCTCTTAGATTATTTTGATCAGTGGTGGCACATCCGAATCAAAATTATCTAAGTTAAAGTCCACCCTAGCACTCCATATATTCAAAAAAAAAAAATATCATCCTTGTGGTGACACAACAAAACAATATTGTTCAATTTTCTTTATAAGCATCAAATGTGATAAATTAACATCTTAAATACTTAATACTTGCCTTGTGGTGACACAACAAACTCATATTAAATATTTAATACTCTATTAATTTTATCATGCTTTGAAAGCGACGTTCGATATTCCAAATATCTTTGAGCGCTAGGACTTAATATAAAAAATTGAGGGTTTGTTATTAATTTGTCTCATCTTGTTTAATAGCATGCACACATATATATATAAATAATGCGTCATATTAATTTAACATGCGAAGCATGTTTATATAATATATATATATATATATAGTATAAGCATGCACATATAGAATACTATATTCTACTTGGATTGATTATGGACTTTTATTCTAGTTTGGTTCACTAGAGCCACCAAGAACCAAAAGGTCAAACTCCTAAAGGTGCAAGAAATAATATTTAAATATAACTATTACATTTAAACTTAGGGCTCCATTACAAGCGGGTCTTCAAGCGCTCCTTGCTCCTTGATCTCCAATTCTTCAAAATAATTCTAACTATTCCTATTACAAAACTATTTAAAATAAATAGAAACCTTGATCGTGATCGAGGGGAAGTACATAGGAGGAAGATAGAATTTACATTAAGAAAAATTAGAGAAGGCGAAGTGCATGAGACCCATTTAATAAAACCCATACATTCATGCATCCAACTAAAATAAAATCCAATCGCATTGGTCGATAGTCCATAATCAATCCCATTTATTATCATACACATCACCATATGCATCAATAAATAACATTCATCTGCTGAATAATAAACATTTAATATATATATTGATATCATTTAATGGGCAAATTTAGTTAGTATAAAATCTATTTTGAATTAAAATAAACTCCTTTATTTTAATCCAAATTAAAATCAAAATAAAACTATTTTATTTTAATTTATCCTATTTTGAATAAAATAAACTATTTTATTTTAATCAAAATTTTAATCAAAATAAACTCCTTTATTTTAATTAATTATGGAATCCAATTCCATATATAAAAAAATCTTTAATTAAAATAAACTCTTTTATTTTAATTAATTATGGAATCCAATTCCATGGAAAAAATTTTTTATAAAGGAAACACGGATATTCTTTCTTATTCACAAATAAACTCCTTTATTTTGAATAATATGAAATCTTATTTCATATTTAAATAAACTCCTTTATTTAAGGAAATTAGGATTCTCTTTTCCTATTCACAAATAAACTCTTTTATTTTGAATAATATGAAATCTTATTTCATATCTAAATAAACTCCTTTATTTAAGGAAATTAGGATTCTTTCCTATTCACAAATAAACTCTTTTATTTTGAATAATATGAAATCTTATTTCATATCTAAATAAACTCCTTTATTTAAGGAAAAATAGAATCCAATTTCAACTCCAATTAGTTATTATGGAATCCAATTCCAACTCTAATTAGTTAGCATGAAATTTAATTTTAAAATTAAAATAAAACTATTATTTTAAAATTAAAATAAACTTTTTATTTTAAATTAAAATAAACCTTTTATTTTAATTATAAAATTATTGAGAATAATATATATATATATATATATATATATAACTGTATATATAATAATATATATATATTAGTTACGTATATATATATATATATATATATATATATATATATATATTATATATATATAACCAATCTCGTTCATTATTGAATATGTCCGTTCCTTTTAAAAAAATATGTGAATCCGCTTAACTTAAGTTCCTTGATTTTGTGTTGCTACTACCCGATCCTTTAAAAAAAAAAAAAATTTATACATCATAGCTGTTTCGATTTCCGTAAACTTAACTAAGGAAGGAATATATATATCAAATAAAGGAATTCTTAATAAGTTAGTAGTTCACGTTTTTTTTTTTTTTTTTGAGTGTGACTCAAGATTAAAATATATATATAAATATATATATATATATATATTTTTTTTATTTTTAAATATATTTTATACAATAAAATTATGCCCAATTAAATTATTCTAAACACATATCAATATACATATCAAATTAAAACAATTAATAATTTGCATAAAGGTTTGGCTCTGATGCCCTTTATTAGGTTTGTAATATTCATATGCAAGATCAAATTGCAAAATTATGCGGAAGCGTGTAAAAATCGAGTTTAAATTTTTTACAAACCATATATACGGATCACCCTTTATGCATAATTATTAATTAAACGAAAAGATAAAGAATAAAATCACATCCTTGAAGATCGAGCTTCCTCAGGTACAAGTTCACCTCCAATCCTTTTCGCGTTCAACTTGAATCCACCGGGTTTGGTTCCTTCCTTTGATCAACGTTAGCCACCCAAATGTTTGGCCTCTGGAGGTGATCCACGAGGAAGAAGAAAATTCAAGAAGATGGGTATTTTGGCTCAAACCCTAGTTTTCTATCTCTATAGAAAAGGTGTACTCTCCCAACAATTGGAATTATGTAGTATGTTAAAAAGTCAACAACCCTCTCACCCATAATAAGACTCCTCTTATTAATAGATGTGAAACCCACCTTAACAATTAAGGAATTGGGTTTTATTTAATTAATTAAATTCTTTTAATTAATTAAGCTCCCTAATCTTATTAGGGATAATTAATTAAACTCCTTTAATTAATTTTCCTTCTAATCCGATTAGGAATAAATGAGAGTACTTATATTAAATTAATTCCTAAACTCTTTTAGAAATTAAAATAATAATAATTGTAATAATATTAATAAGACTCCTCTTATTAATTTATATTTAATATTTCTAAAATATTAAATAATAAATATTAAGCTATTTAATTTATTCTATCACCATAGATTAAATTAAATATACTTAACATATTATTAAGATTATGCCATTAAATTCTTAAATAATTATTCTTCCTTTTATGGTGTGACCCTTTAGGTTCTCCATATTAAGCCTAGGTTATGAATAAATCATTTAGAACAATTCTAATCTTATTTAAATAAATAAATTAAACAATTAATTTATTTAAATAAATAATATTTATTCTACATAGGGATAAGCCTCCTAGCGATCAACGACTTTCCGGATAATATAGATTTCAACATTAATCATTAAAGAACCTTTGAGTAAATAGTTCTTGTCTGATTCAATCCTTCCACATACTGATGTCCCAATTAAATATAAGACATGGAATTACTTGTCAAGTCTTATTTTATTTAATTATATGTATTTCGATCCTTAAATGCACAACTCCAAATAATGCAAATTAAAACTCCTTTCTAATTTCATTACGCTTTAACCAAGAGACTACTTGGGTTGTCATTTATCGAATCACATAGGACATTTCTCTTCTTTTATTAGAAGTGGTAGATTCTTTATTGATCATACATTATCTCCATGTACAACTTATTATACCCAAAGCATACCTTTGATATACCCTAAGGGTCTTAAGGAATAAGTCAAAGTATAACTCATCATACACGAGATCTTATGATGATCTCAAGTCAAAGGATTACTTGTCTTCTATCACTACTGAAATTCCTATTGACGAAAATAAAACTCCATTAGGTATTCCTTAGCGAGCCACGTTCGATGAACTTATTCTCTAATAAGCACCTACATACTTGCTTTAGTGTCTCCACGTGAGATCAATCATCCTCATCCATCAGCAACGTATGTACTAATATATCCAGGATTCACTAATCCCATTTAGTAATCCAACGATTGGGAACTATTTTAGTTTTAAGCTTTCTAAGAATTTAGATCTCATTAGAATGATCATCATCATTATTCTAAAAGCATCTTAAAACTATGGGTTTATCACATATTATAAAATTTAGATAATTAAAAGATTTAATAAATTAATACTTTTTATTAATAAATGAATAAGATTTTAAAAGTATATGCTTTATCATCAAACACGATTGATTGAATACTACTTTAGAATATTGTCTTCCGTGTTGCATTAGACTAAAGGTTGTTCCCACATCTATACATTGTTAACATTCTCAAAGCAGCCATTCATTGCCATTAAAACAAGGGGTTTAATATATCACATATTCCTATATTAAACCAACAAATGAGCTTAGATAGGACACATTAGCGAAGGATTTACTCATCTCCCTCCTGGATAATTAATCTCCGCGGAGATCATATCCTTTAATAAATTAATAGGTATACTTTTCGTGCCAAATACATAGATAAATGAATAATACAAATTGTTACAAAATACGACAACACATACTGTGAGTTTAAATACAAATATTGTCTTCTGAATAATATCCACACTCAAATAAGTCCTCATTACAATTATTCAAACACTATTTTACGTAAATAGTGAGGCGCTAAAACATCTTTCTAGAACCATCACTCCATACCCCGACTAGATCCTGTTATGTTCACCGCTCACGAGTAAAAAATGGAACAAAAAAAGAAAAGGGTGAGCTCAACTAGCCCAAAAAGAATATTATGACTAAGATAATATACAACAAATTATCATTAGTCTTGACAACAAGGAAAAATCTAATAAAATATAATGATAACAAGTTTTAGATAAACAATCTGCAATGGAAACAACAATCCATTAGAAGAGTCAAGTAGAGAAAAATTCCACTATCTTCTAAGATTTAAAAGTCCATCATAAATATTTTATCCTGTAACAACAATCAATATATATCTTTAATCAAATATTCATCTTTGCACTACTGGGCAAAAGATATTCATTTTGTATCACCAGTTAATCATGTTCATCTCAACACTGTTCATCTTTGCACTACGGGCAAAGATATTCATCGATTAATCATTCATCTTTGAACTACGGGCCGAAGATATTCAAGAATATCATCATTTAGGGATGAGGATGATGAAAAATATTTTAAAGAAAAGCGAATCCAAAGGAAGCGAAAAGAACAAATATTGAGGGATTCAGTATTACGGTTTTATCAAGTTCAATAATACTTCATAATAACCAATTTTGAAGTAGAATTTAAAAATAATGATCCAAACATGGATACAATCAAAGATAGTAACCATAATGTACATCTTGGACAAAAGAAGAAAATTTTATTTTTCAATAAATAGTGCCGTATTTGTGAATAATATAGGTCGTATACGTCGTGAATAAGATAGTTATCGTGAATAGTAACTCCGACACAAAAGTTCCAAATTTGATAAAAGTTCATACCAACATTTCGGTATAATGATATTGAAGAAAATATCATTTTAAGAAGAATATAACACCCCTTACCTCAAAATAACGCTACTTTTGATCAGAATATCGGATAGAAAGTCGAAGAAAACTTGTACCGAACAGCAACTCTCAAAGTATATAAATACTCACTAAAATACGCTCGACAATATAGAGAGAAAGAAAACTTGTTTCTGGTGTGATTTTAAATTCTAACCTAAGCGTCTATTTATAGGAAAATGCTAGAACGTCATAGGAGACTAAAATAATAAAATATATTATTTTTCTTTTCAATCATCTACGCCACCCACCATTTTGAGTCAAGCATGTCTTCTTAGACAAAAATCAGTAGCCCATGTGTTGTCAAACAAGAGTGGGTCCCACCCATAATTTAATAAAAATTATTTTATTTTCCGAAACTTCAACAATTCATAGAAAATAGCCCGTTTATCAGAAAAATATGAATTTTATGTCCATTCTGCCTGAAATCGAATTCTCTACAACTTTGTAGTTTTGAGTTTTTCAAAATTCCAAATATAAAAAATCCGAAATCCACAAACGGATGATTTTTAATACCTCTACTGCAAACAAAATCTTGATAAAATACCTCAACATTAATTTCTTCATTTTTATCCACATAAAAATAAATATATCCATCATTTATATTCACATAAAATAAATATTTCCTTATCATATAAATCAATAATTAATTATTCACAAATAATATTACGGAATCACAATTATGACAAATTGGTAGTTCCTGAGAAAGAGGGGCTTTCAAGTAAGAATTTCTCTTCTTCATGCCAAGCAATTAGGTGACCAAACCTCTCTCGACAGAACTTTCTAGACATTGCCAATAATGTTATCTAATAATATTATTCAAATAATATGAATTATTGATCCGGTAATGGGAAATCTCATGCGATTGATAATTATTGAAACAACAATAATATAAAATATCAACGCGATTATTGAATCAATAAAATAAAATATTGAGCAAGAATTATCGTAATAATTATTGAGTAAAGGCTTCTTACGTAAGAATCAATAATTCAAAATCATGCATCCACGCCAGACTTGTATTTTAACCATTTGGGTATTCCAACAGTTGTTAATTCGGTAACAACTACGCTTATTAATTAAAACTCAAACATGTCATTTTCTTCATCCGACAAATATTCTGCATTATGGGCCCACTAATCATACTGGCAAATCGTCTTTAATATTCTCCTACAACAAGAATATTCCACGACCAAACGAATATTCCCCGGCCAACAATGATTATTTTATAACCACTTACTTATTTTGCAAATTTTTTATATTTCACCCATAACCAAAGTATTATATCAAATTAATACCTTATTACTCACAATAATAAATAGGGGAAATTAGATTTTAATCATTAATAAGTTGGGGTCTTACAAAGATAATGCAGAATAATTTATCGTTAGTCTTCAACAGTGTCAAACTGATAAAATATAATAAATATCAAGTTTAACTGCAGCGAAACAAGCAATCCATTAAAAGAGTCAAGTAGATAATAAAATCTACTATCTTTTATGATTTTAAAGAGTTTTCATCACTTTTATCATTGGACTCAAACAATAAATAATCCACATCATCAATCACCCCTACTACTACGGCCAGGATATTCTTTAAGTATCACGATCACAATTATCTATACTTCTACAGACCGCGCTGAATATTTGTGTATTCATTAATGGTCATGATCATGCCAACAACTGTCCATCAATGCACTACAGTGCCATGAGGACTTTTTTCCACATCATTTGTAATATTACGATTGGCGATTAACTGAATAATCTCCTGGTCATAATCATACCAAGTCCATCTATGCACTTCTGAGCCACGAGATGACTTTCAACATAATATAAACATGAGGATGATGACAATGATATAAGAATTCAATAAAACAAGTTCAAGAATTAATTTATCCAGGAACTATTAACGTCCAAATGGTCAACATGATCTCGCTTTGTAGAGTAAAATTCAAGAATGCTCGAGAAGAATATTTCCATGAAAAGATCTTTGGATGAAGCGCGAGATATCGAGGATATTCCACTAATTTCATGGAGTATAGAAGTCAAACTTTAACCAACCGAATATAATAACAAATGGAATAACAAAAGAAATCACCGTGCATGCGGTACTTCGCATGAATTAGCAGTTATTCCATTCAAGAATAATAAATGTAACGAGAACCAAAGGTGAAATTACGCATAAGCGGGATGTTCCAATGAATAATAATAAAGATTTTAATCGGAACCCGGTGCGTAAACGCATGCATGTGGGATATTCCAATGAGAATAATAATAAAGATGGAACCAGGTCCGTGTAAATGCACGAGCGGGATATTCTAACGTAATAATAATAAAGATTAATAATAAAACGAGTTAAGGTAAAAAATGCATGTGCATGGATATTCCAATGAATAATAATAAAGATGGAATAATAGAAGAATGTCACTAAGTATAGGGTAATTCAGGTATATCTTTGGTTATTCAATGAGAATAACAAAGAATGGAATAACGTGTTCTCTCTTCACTGAATACAAAAGAAATAACACTCACTTACTGTAAAATAAACCTAATATAAGAGTAGGGAAGGGGCGACTACTTTCATAAATTCTCTATAATTTCTCTCTGTAGTTTCAAAGAATTCGTAAGAAATAATGAAGAATGAGCTTATATATAGAAGAATGAATTTCATAAGAATTAATTCATGAGCAGTCGATTGATTTACTTTTAAGCACTGCGGTCCAGATTGTTTCTGATAAAATATAATATATTCTATTTAAAATCTATTAAAACAAAACTTATAAAATATAAATATATATATAACCTTTGCCTTTTGGCAAAGGCTTACCAATCTACCACCAAAAAATTCCTCCACTAACATCACTATCAAACCCACATCCACTCACTTATTATATATATAATATACTAACAATAATACTCCTCCCACACACGCACATTCATTCCCCACCCACCATTCCCATCATCACTTTTCTTATATATATATATATATATATATATATATATATATATATATATATATATACACACATATAAGAAATAAAACGAAATCGAGATAACTTTCTCCTTTGTTTTTTAAAAAGGGTAAGTGGGGGTCAAATAATAAGCAAAATTTATAACAATTCTTGTATGATAATAATTGAATAAACCGGGTGACTTCTCACATAAGCATCAATAATCAATATCGGTGCTACTATCTTCTTATCAATTCAGACATATTCTTGTACTTTTAACATCGGTTGTTTCAAGCAGTTAACGGTAAAAACTTCCTACCGTTATTTTCATAAAGTATTTTTGTCATTTTCTCGATTAAATGATAATTTCGTTTATGGGGTCCACCAATGATTGTCTTGGTTATCTAATATTCCACGTGTAAAACGAATATTCCCCACCAATCGAATATTATATAACAACTAACGTACTGCAAAATTTCTAAATATTACCTGAATTATAATATTATATCAAATTTACCCATATATTCAAAAATGATATTTATAGAAAATTCATCTTTATTTATAAAAGTTGAGGTCTTACAAAAAGCTAAAAAAGATCACCTAAAGTAGTTGTAGTAGTACTAGCTTAGTATTAGTAATAAATAATAGGAAAATGATTTTTAATTACAGCTATACTTATATGAATAAATTTTATTAGCAATATTTTATTATATATTGAATATAAGTGGATTAATTTTATAATTTTATCAAATCACATGTAATGATATACGTCACAATAGTAATTCAGTAGTAATCTTTTGTAAGACCCCAACTTATTATTAATGAAATTTAGTTTTCTCTTTATTATTTTGAAATAGTAAGGGTTGATTTGAATAATGTGGATAGTTAGGGGTAAGATACGCAAATATTTCAAAATAAGCAAGTGGTTATAAAATATTCATTGTTGTCGGGGAATATTCGCTTGGTGGTGGAATATTCAATCGCTTGGGGAATATTAAGACGACGACGGCCTTGACCATGTGTGGGCCCACTAGTACTTGAAGCGATTGGATGAAAAAACGACAAATATAAATTGTTTAAAAATAGCGGCGTAGTTATTCTGCAATTAATCTTTGTTAAAATACTAAATTGGTTAAAACACGATGCTTGACACGGTATTGCACCAATTATTGATTCTTACGTAAGAAGGCATTTACTTCAATAATGGTTACGGAATAATTCTTTATTAGATTTTTTATTGAAAGTTAATTATTCTTTGCGTTGATATTTTATATTGTTGTTGTTTCAATAATTGTCATTACATGGTATTTTTCATTATCGAAAGCAATAATAATTATTATCGAATAATATTATTAGATAACATTATTGGCAATGTCTAGAAAGTTACGTACAGGAGGTTTGGTCACCTAATTCTACGCGAAAGAATAAGAAATTCTTATCAAAAAGCCCCCTTCCGAGAGCGCACTTTGGTTGTCAATATTGTGATTCTCGTAATATTATTTGTGAATAATTAATTATTGATTCATATGATGAGGAAAATATTAATTTTATGTGGATATAGATGGAGAAAATTTTAATGTGACAATTGTTGAAAATTGAAATTTTATCGATAAGATAATGTATTATTATATTTTAATAATATAATAATGGTGATATTTTACAACGAATGTAGGATTTATGAGTATCTGAGGAGGAAGAGTATTTTGTTTACAATAAATGTTTAAAACATGTTAAACATGTTGGTGGACCCCATTTATTAGTCGAAATTTGATTATAACTTTATAAAATCGCCCGTTTGTGGATTTCGGTCCAATTTCGATTGAATTTGGAAAAACTTTCTTCTGCAAAAGTTGTAGAGAATTAAATTTCCTATAAAAACTCATGAGATTCAAATTTTCTGATAAAAGGACTATTTATTATGAATTATTAAAGTTCAAGCTCAAATAATTAATTTTGGAAGTTTTAATTATTTTTATTATGAAAAACGTTTTTGTCATTAAAGGTGGGTCTTGCATGTGATGTAAATACTGAATTCAGATCCTTAAAAGTGGGCGTGAATTTGTAATATTAATATTAATATTTTATTAAATTTTACTCGCTTTAATGTTCTAGCGTTTCCTATAAATAAGTGCTTAGGATAGAATTGAAAATCACACCGTGAAGTTTTTTCTCTATATTATCGGTTTATTCTTGTGAGTATTTTGAGTATACTTTGAGTATTGCTATACTGGTCGCAAATCCAAGTCATAGCCTATATCCTGTGTTTTGATTAGAAGTCTTGATCTTTCGAGGTAGGGATGTTATTTTCTTCTCGAATGATATTATTTCTTCAATATCATTATCTTTGAAATATTGGTTGGAACTTTTTATCAAATTTGGAACTTTTCATATCAGGTTACTATTCATTGAGTTCTTATTCACGATTCTTATTCACGAGTTACTATTCATAGTACTATTCATTAAAGAAGCGTGAAGATGTTTTTTGTAAATTTCTATCTTTTGGTGTCGAGTTACTATTCACGTATACGACACTATTCACGATATCTTGACACTATTCACGAATACGGCGCTATTCAATCAAAAATGAAAATTTTTCCTTTTTCGTCCAAAATATCTATTTTGGATACTAAACTTTGATTGTATCCATGTTTTGATCATTCTTGAATTTTACACTTGCACTATGATTATTTTTGAGGTATTTTTGGAGTGGATAAAACAAAATCACGAATCCTTAATCCTTAATCCTTGTCATTTTGTTTCACTGGATTCGTTTCTTTAAAAAATATTTTCATCATCCTCGGTCTTAAATGATGATATTATTGAATATCTTTGGCTTTGTAGTCGCAAAGATGAATGATTTCAAAGAATATATCTTTGGTCACGTAGTGCAAAAGATGAACAGTGTTTAGATGAACATGACCAATCGATGAATATCTTTGGCCCAGTAGTGCAAAGATGAATATTTGATTCAGATGTATATTGATTGATGTTACGGGATAAAAGATGAGCGATGAACTTTTAAATTCATATATAGAAGATAGTAGTTTGCATTCTCTATTTAACTCTTCTAAATGAATTATTATTTCAGCTACGAATATTGATTTAAAATTTGTTGTCTATTGTATTCTATTAGATTTTTCCTGTTGAAGACTAACGGTAATTTGTTGTATATTATCTTAGTCATAATATTCTTTCTCGGGCTAATTGAGCTCACCTTTTCCTTTTGTTTCCATTTTTCTTCTCGTGAGGCGAGAATATAGCGAAAGATGTCAGCCTGAGGTATGGAATGAAGGTTTTAGAAAGGATTGTTTAGTAGTCCTCACCATTTTTGTAAAATAATGTATCAATAAATGCGATGAGGATTTATTTGAGTATAAATATTGTCTAGAAGATAATATTTGTATTTAGACTCAAAGTTTTACTGTTGTAATAATAAAGTTGTAGTTGTTTCTGTACCATGTATTGACAACTCAGAATGGGTGATGTATACCTATTTTGGGGGCGTCACATCTTTCGCATTATATAGCGGGTCTATAAATAATACTCTCTCCGTCCAACTTGTCTTAATTGATTTTTAAGTTCAAATTGAATGGATTTTAAAATTAATAATTAAATAAATATACTAAAAATTTTGAAATCAAATAAATTGATTTTGATAGTATATTTTATGTACTTTCTTATGTAGTAATAATTTTGTGTCATATCTAATAAAGTTAAGAATGGTTTTTTATTCTAAATATGATCAAATGACAAAATTGTCCCCCAAGTTTGAATGAAAATCAATTTGATACTCAAAGTTTAAAATAGTCTATCAATACATTTATGTATTTAAAAACAACAATTACGATTCCTTTTGCCATTCCAACCAAATACCTACCTCGTAGAAGAAAGACATCGATGTCGAAAAATTAGTTAATTATACTTATTGAATAATGAATGCTTACGTATTTTGTATTTGGAAACGATATGAAGGATTAAACGGTGTGTCTTGATGACACTAATAGAATTATCAACTTTAGATAGTGTTGAAATACAAATGCCAATAAACGTCAACTTAGAAGCATCTTCACAAAGATGGACTATCTTTGGATATATATTAATCCATACGACATCATGAGATGTCCTTTAGTTTTCAATCATTCCTATTAGATGGATTATCATGTGGACTATAATATAAAAAATTAAAATAATCAATGAATTTAAAAACTCAAATATAATAAAAAATAATATAATATATCTATGTAACCATGATTTTCCATCTAAAAATAAATTAAAGAGATATATTATCAATAAAAAATAAAAATCAAATATAATAAAAAATACAAATTATTATTAACAAAATAATTACAATTGTTAAATGTTAAAGTAGTTGATTGAGAGATAGTAAAATATATTGAATTATTGCATATTTATAAATTTTTCAATTTCTATCGGTTTACTTTTTTTTGTTAGACCTTTCTCATCTTCTTCTTTCTTCTTCTTCAACCGCTTACGCCTCATTCTTCTTCATCAACATCTCTCCTATTTAAATATATTAAAAATTATAGTCACCGATTTGATTCTCGATATAGTTGTTTTTGACTGTAAAAAAAAATTGAATGGACTATCTTTTGGTAGTCTGTCGGTTGGAGCAAGATTTGTATTCTAAATTAAATATAATTTAGGATTTGTTCATTACCGACATGCTGGAGATGCTTTTAATCCAA